>JAQGCC010002846.1:0-17001 GCA_034698905.1 Xestoiulus laeticollis
AGCTACACAGACTACGTGAATGTCTACGTAAGAATTCTCCATTGGAAAGGGTATGGTTGAAAGCCCCCTTAAAGCACATGTAGAACAGAACCAAAATGATTTCCAGTTATGGACTAAGTTTTTGCTATAATCTGAGAACATATCAATGACGTTACCATGACATACGATTTGTTGAATATATCATCAAAGCCGAGGACACGAAACACGTTTTATAGATCCAAGCGATTTCCCCCATAATAAATGTATACGGTGCCACTCTGTATATCATCATGCAGGAAGACCAATGGCGTTATAGTTGACCACAAATAAAAGATAAAAATGCGTTGTATTTGGATGTATACGACTATAGAAAAGTAAAAAAAAAACAGTGGAGAGGCAGCGTATTGACGTCCATATATCAGACACGACCACGCCTATAACTCCTTTGCGTTGCACGCAAAGACCATGTTGCAGGAATAGGAAAAAAAAAAAAGATATAAGGGGAAATGAATAAAAAAGCAACAATAGACTTGTATAGTACATAAGAAAAACACAACAATGCGATTTTCTGAGTATGGATTTATGCGATAGACTAATAGAGTATGGTTTAATGACGATATATAGCGTATATACACATCTACTTTACTATAGGCAATTAGGCTTATAATACCATAGATCCCGTTGTTAGGGATCTCCCTTCCTAACATTATAACCATATTTCATGCACGGTTGCTCGCATTCTATAAACAAATACTGTACTTTCAATATAAATCATTTATAATGACGTCACACGCTTCAGGCAAGGCCAGAAGGGCGAGCGGTTAAGCGGTTAACCGAGATATACTCGCATGCAAAAGTAACAAACTCTTCAACGAGAGCTTCAATATGGCTGTCACCTAAAACCAAGAGTCTAGTTTAAAGCACAGATGCGCAACACGTGTCAATGGGGTTTACAAGCAGCTAAGTGATGCCAGGCATATGTTTTCATATATCTGGATATATATGCCAAGATTTTCAACTTCGCTGACTTTTCCAGTTTTTAAACCAATTTTTCATGTTGGTGTAGAAAATTTCGCAGGTGTAACAAGTGTTTCCATTATTTCGTGCATCACATACATTCGTATCTTACTAAAAAATAACAGAATTGGATTTTGCAAGAATGTCATCGATTGTTGAAAGATGATGGCTTCTGGAAAGTTCAGCAATTACCACTGTCCCTAACCTCAAACCACCTCAAGACACAGCTAGAAGCCAATGAATCCTTGCCTCCCAAGTCACAGACCTCTTCATTGGTCATCCATTTCCCATCTAGTGCCAAGTTTTCACTCTTAATTTTTTTCCCCAATCGTCTTCCAAATGTCTCTTCACATGGCACACTGCTTGCACTGACGGAAATAGGACATAAGAGACAGAAAGACACCCAGCAGCAAAAACAAACGAAATAAACAACCGAAAAAGAAATAGCATTCAATGATCAGGATTGACCTCTTGGGAATAAAAAAAGTGCGACAGGAAAAAAAAAAAAAAGCCTAGGCCAAATGGGCAAGATGGCCAAAAACGACCATAGGGGAGAAAAAAAATAGTCAGTGCTAAAACCGAAATAAGATGGCCGGTGAAGACGAAAGTGCGTGCTCGTCTCCAATAGACGAAAACCCAATTACGATTCCGTATTTGTTGGAGAGAATTAGGGCGCTATATGAGAGCCAAAATGTAATAGCTAAGACAAAAACCACGTGCGTCTCTCTCCAGTCTTATAGCTTATCGGCTAAAACACGAAATCTGGTTGCAATTACTCGCTGGGAGATGGACTAAACCTGGTCGCATAAGCCAATAAATAAGGATTATCAAATATAGGGACATCCAAGCAGCTGCGCGTTACAAGGTGTCTTCAGCTTGACGAAAGAAGGGCATGCATCTTTGCTTGCCTCTTTTTAGAGGACGACTTTCCACGTTGCTAACTGAGAAAATCCACATTTCTCGTTATGACATCATAAAAATACAAGATATAGGCCACATATTGTGTACGGCGGTAGACAGAGTATAGTAAAACTTGTCTAAAATAATACATGTACTCGAGAAGCCAGGGAAAAATATTATTTTAGACAGGTTATTATTTCATACAGGTCCATTTGTATTCATGCTACAGTGTATACAGTTGCAAAATAGGGAATTTCCTCTTTTTAAATCCTTCATGAGTCACCAGCTATTGGCCGACACTATTTACACAGCTACCTGTTAGACATTTTTTACAGCCCCATTGTTGATATTCCCTTAAAAAATCATTGAGATCAATACAAATTTTAATAACACATTATGGGTAATAAAAATTATTAAATATCACTTTATGGGCAATAAAAATTATTAAATATCACTTGGAATTTGGGGGTTTATTATTTTGTACATGGGTTCCAAGTCGAGATAAATAGAAGAAATTCATCTCTAAATTTCACAAAGTTTATTTTATTTTGTACACTTTCTGTATATTTTAAAGCCATTGATGGAGTCGAATTTGGGGGGGGAAAAAAGGAAATCTTTTATCATATGAAAAAGTATTTTGTAGTCATGTTGAAAGTTGAAATTTAATATTTTAGTATTACATGTATATAAAAATAAAACAACTAATACCTCGCTTCTGGGTATAATAGTAAATTATATTAATAGATACAGTAAATCCTGGTAAAGGGACCACCTCTGCATAGTGACCCCTTTGATGAAATTGGTTTTAGTGTATACATGTTTTCCTTCATAAAACTTTTGTATTGTGGCCACCTGTATATAGAGACAAAATTTGGTCATTTTTTGGGTGATCACCTTAAGCAGGTTCACTGCAAAAAAATGTATACTTAATCCTTCATTTTATAACATTGATATGACGCTTCAATCGAATTATTTGCAAGTTCCATCTACTTTTTTCCCAACAAATTTTATAGCAGCAAATTCACCTGTTAGGGTCGTGTATGTTATTTAACATCCATTAATCAGGTGACTACTAGATAACTTGTGTACCCTAGTTGCATTTATTCCATTAGCTCATAATAAGTCATGAAGCCTTCTATACGTTACTACCTAACCAACCTTGGTTGATTTATTCCAATGTACCAAGCCTTATACTGCTTCAGGTGTATACAAGGTTTTGCATTCAGACTACATTTCAATTTTGGCATTAGCAGTTGGATCCCAAAGATGTCTACCGACAATGAAGAGCCTCATTGCAAGGAAGAATCAAGGAGCATCATAAAGGGCATTGAGCAAGATTGCCAATTCAGTAAGCATTCAAATCAGTCACGATTAATTTATATAAAATGTGGATAGGAAGGGGAAGTGCATGGTGGGTTTAAGTCAGATTGTTAAATGGCATTAGTGGTCAATACAGGCACTGATCTACGATGTACTAGGATTAACGCCTTACTTAAACCATCAAATGGCAAATCGAGGAATGATTCCAGACGAAATTTGTCATGATTTACCAAATCATGGCAGGAGAGGTGGGATAATGAAGACAAAGAGAGGGAATCTAAACACTAGGAAGTGGCAAAGGATACATAAATCGTGCCCTTTCACCCAAATTGACGATATTTGCGCCCATTGACCCTTGCTATTGCATATCTATGACCATCAGTCCTTACCCTTGCAGGGTTAATACAAGTCAGGCTAACTTGGTTTAGTCCCTGAGGTGAAAACTACTTTTGTGACAAAATATCATGTTCGAGTCTCCTGCAAAATTGTAACCATAATTACGTGAAAACTGTAAAAGTCGATCAGGAAAATTGAAAATTTCATTTCTGTGAAAACCTACACACTAAAAACGTTGGGTTAAAATTCAACCCAATATTGAGTTCTACATGGACATACCAACATTGGGTTGAATTTTAGTGTAACAACCAAATGTTACCCAACGTTGGGTAACCTGTGTTAATAAATGTGACCCAACGTTGGGCATTCGCTTTAACCCAACATTTGGTTGTTACACTTAAATTCAACCCAATGTTGGTATGTCCATATAGCACTCAATATTGGGTTGAATTTTGACCCAACGTTTTTAATGTGTACGAATATCAAGTGATTTCTGAACCCAAATCTTGCATGGCATTTTTTAATTAGAATTTAAGGTCTTTTTAAATGCCAGTGAGGGATTCAAGCATAAACTATAAGCATGAAATTGAAGACAGGCATCTGAAGTTGAGAAAAATTGAAATGGGAGATATCAGTTTCTCCTTCCGTATATATACACACACACACCTCGTATATATATCGCCAGATATCGATTATTTGTGTTGGCCAACACGATGCTGGCGTTGGCTGGATGCTATATTACGGTAAAATGAATTTCGAAAGCTATACTTGTTGCTCTCTACGAGCACGTATTAATAGCCGATGAAGTGCGTGTAGTATATATAAGGTCTTCATTATACGTGTCTCTATACGATCACTCGTGTCTCAATATATTTATTGCACGGTCTATATCTTGGCTGGTTGTCATTGCACTTGCTGCGGTGATTACTGCCTTGTTATATGATTCGGTTATCGACTGTCGTCAACGTGATACTCATTTTTGTTTTTCTTCAAACTCGGTGAACTAGACTGGTTTAGAATCCATTATTTTGTACATTACTGCATGCTTTTTTATATGATTTATCGGTTTATATCCAACGTTTCCTTCACAGAAGAGGTATTGCACTAAAGCAGGGTATGATCGAGTCCTGATGACTGCCATATTTTTAAAGTTTTACACCATGTAAGCTGTCATATTTTTAAAATTCTAAGTTCTTGTCTTGTTGTTTAAAGAAACTGTTTTAGAACATAAATTACAGTGTTCTGCAAATGAGCACATAGACTTCATCTTGGGATTATACTAACTAACATTACAGCTTTTAATATAAGTTTAGCGAATATTCGCGTCATGAAATAGTTGCATGAGAAATACTAAATAAAAAAAGAAAACGTTTGAAAACCCCGTGTCGATTTTTATTAACGTAAAATGATTTTAAAAATGCAGTGAAACCTGCTAAAGGTGACCACACAAAAAATGGCCAAATACGGTCACTCTACAGATGGTCACTATACAGAGAATTTTTATGAAGGAAAACATGTATGCACTAAAACCAATTTATGAAAAGTGTTTACTATGCAAAGGTGGTCACTTTACCAGGGTTTACTGTAGTTAGAATGGGAATTCCCCATTTCTAAAGATGCGGGACTGGCTTAGTGGCCATCTCTTGACTTTCGTCAAGATCTGAAATAGTCAGGAAAAGTGTTGAATTTCCCTGATTTTTACAAAATACATCACTTTTCCTGACTATTCAATTTTATTTGCAATTCCAGTCTTTCCACGTGTATGGGAACCTTGTATAATAAATAGCAACATAAATTTAAAATAAGCTCACAAATTCAATAAAATTGGAGATTATTAAGAAAAAAGTTTAACACTTCATAAATTTTAATTGTGCAGTTGTAGTTCCAATATTTTTCTTAAAACTCCTGCTAGATGTTGCGTATACAATGCACATATTTCTCCTATGTACGAATACAGTTATTCCATATCCAATTCTTCTCTCATTCACAAAATTATTTGCATTTTCCCCGTTTATTTTTTTATTGCAGCGTAATTTATGTGATGTTAATGGGAACATTTCGAAATCTTATTCATGCAATGCATTTTGCTCCATTTAAATGCAACACAATTGCCATAGACTATATTCCAGACGATGTAAAATGTCCACAGGAGCCATTCAACATTGTGCGATGGTTCTTGCCTCATTGAACTCAAGTGCAAATAACCATAAACATAGTACATCAGTAACAAATGTTGGTATAGCCCTATACTATCTAAATTCAAAAATATAATGTTTTTTGTTGGAAGCGGATTATGGATTCCCTCATTTTGCCAGGAGATAGCTACAAGTGAATAATAAAAAACGGACTATTTCATGCGAACATAGCCGTATGACATTTGATGATATGCAAATATTGACGTTATGGCGAATGGGGCAAACAGGTATAAGAGCACATAAAAGTGAAAACAACAACAAAAACCGCATTCACTCGAAAGATGTAGGATACCTCCAACAGTGGGCATACATATAAAACACAGATATGAAGGCACAAACAATAGAGAAACTACAATTGTAGTGTTTCGAATACTAAAATACGTGTTGCATACGTTTTGATAGCAGCAAACAATCAAATATAATAGACTGAAAATAAATAAAAATACTAAGAGGTACAAATAAAAACATGAACTTCACATTTATCTTATCTTCCAAATAGAATAATGAAACAACACAAACCATTCTGAAAACTGTTTTTTCCTTGTCATGTCCGACTTAAAAATCATAAGAAATTAACATAACTTTTCATAATAGATTAGTGAATATTCGTGCTATTAAATAGTTGTACGATAAGACAAAAAAATGTTTGTTGTTGCTTAAAAACGTGTAAAAACAGATGTCATAATTTGTACTTTTGTTATGGTATACAATTATATTAAAATGAGTATATAAAGGGAATCTCCCATCAGGGCTAGACGAGTGTGACATGTTGTATATATTTACATTTCAGATATAACTGGCAATGTTAAAATAAAAGTACGTGTAATATTTGTGATTAAACTTTTTCAAAATGAGTTACTTTTCCCTGACTATTTCAGGCTAATCGAATTTCCCTATAGATACAGCGTACCTGGGAACCCTGTGTTAAATTGAGCAAAAAGGGGAATTCCCCATTTCTAAGGTTGTAGGGCTAGCAGAATTTACCATATCGTTTGACGTATGAAATACAACTGGCTATTTGATAATGAATGTAAGATATGTTTAATTTACAATTGTACTTGATTTTAAAAAAAACACCTACTGTATATTCCTAACTTTTCCAAGTTTCCCAGGTTAATGCCAATGCATGAAAACCCTGTATCAAAATGAGTAAAAAATGAAAATTCCCCATGTTTATAGATGCAGGGGTGACTGAATTTGCCATCTCTTGTCTTTTGTAATAAACTAATAAATGGCTACGTGAAAGCAAATGCAATATGCATAAATATTCCCTAACATAAGTCCATCCAAATCAGCATCAGGCTTTTCAAATCTGGATAAACCTTATTTTGGCAAAAAATGTTTGATAAACCCAAAAATTCGTGTACAGTGCTGGCACGTGGTTAGCCTTCAGCCTGTCGGTCCACGTGGTTTTTGAAGTACTAAAACACGTTTGAAAGATCTGAAAACGATGCCATTTTCCAGCCATTCACATGAACACTAAAGCCAGACACTGTTGAACAAAGCCATGCATGCAGAGACATTGCAGGCCGCTGTTGGCAGCGCCATTATTCGGCCATTGCTATCCTCTTCCATGGCCGCTGCAATAATTGATCGTACCGCAAAGTACACCCCTAGGAATTCTCTTCGCATTCGGAAGCTTGCAGACAGGGAGCGGAAGAAATGGCTTTTATATATGGCGCTTATGCATCATGGATATAGGCTGGCCTGCCTAACACCAGCTACTTTGCAATATATATTAGATGTACAAGCCGTGCATGGCACCGTTTGCACGATTTGCCATCGATTTAGCCGCGCCACAAGGCTGATTGTCCATCTTCAACTTACCTGGCGAAACGAACCAACTCGAGTTTTCATCGCTTCATCAATATTACATCGTGCCCTGTCTCCGGTTCACCAAACGGTCATGTTCACCGCATAAATCATCTCCATTTCGAGCCCATACTACTGCATGGGCATCTGTTACAAGCAACGGACTGTCAATGCTGTAGCATGGGTCAAACAAACTGAAATTCAATAAGGTGGAAGCCACTGTTGACCATTTTCATTTATGCAGAGACAAGTGGAGCTTGTCCATGAGGTTTGCAATTGTAATAACGTTTTTCAAACTGTTAGAAAGGACCAACTGCATGTCTAAACCATTGCATTATCAACTTCCGGTGCATTTCTATGGTCACAATCAGTGCATACCAAGACTGTGTCCTAGGGGCCGTCCATAAGTACTCTCTGTAGTGTGAAATAAATAAATAAATAAATAAATGACATCACGCACTAGGGGGGGGGGTGTCACATTTATGACTTTCAGTTTTCAATTGCCTCTTTTTTAATGTTTTCTCCTACAATATCAGAGTGCAGCGCTACACTATACATACAGACTACAATGATACTAACCAGCTTTCGTGAGGGGGGAGAGGTCAGAGCTTTGTGACGTCATATTTGAGTGGGGGGGTCTGACTTTTTGTGACCAAGTGTGACATGGTGGAGGGAGGGGACAAACATCTCCCGAAATCTCGTGACGTCATTTATGGACAGCACCCAACAGTGTACATTGGTCATGGACCATCTACACTGTACAGAGGCGTATATCATATTATAGCGTATTGTAAATGAACGACATTTTTTTAAGATAATAAGAACTATTATAACAGGTGGCTTAATTACTCCTTATACTATAGGGACAAATCTTTTTAGTATGAGACCCATTACTAAAGAAATTATGGACCAACGTGCTATAAAGTCCCATAGAATAAAATCCTATTGATAGTAGGTCAATATGGTTCCATTGCATGTCTCACATAGTCTGACTATAGGCATATAGTCTCATTAGCATGTTCCATAATTGCCTTTTAAAAACAAATTTTACCCTCTATCAGTCACCCCCCAACTTTATTAAAATTCGCAACTAAAATGCATCCTATGATTCATGAGACACCTAAATAAAACGCGTTAACGCTAATTTAGCACCATATAGAATATGGATTATTAAATCGACTTCATATCTGTTGTTCAAACAAGTTATTTTCTAAAAGAAGCGCATCTAGGTATAATACTGCAACATTATCAATAGTTGTCTATATAGTATAGGCGTTTTTCCAAAAGAATATACCTAAGTATCTCAACATCTTTCCGAATGGAATAAAGAACAGCTGGAATTTTATATCACAGATTACCCGGTTTCCCATTCCCCTTTAGGGACCTTTTCATGAAAAAAAAAGTGAAAGGTCAGGAACCCATTGCGCTTTTTCTTTCTGGATTAACCCTTCCTCCTGTCACATCTTGTCTTAAACAAAATAAAAATCGAACAAATACCTGGCAAGATAAATGTTCATGTGGATAAAATGTGACCTCGCTAAATTGAAAGAGGATATATAAAACAGATTTATCATAATCAGAAATAAAAATGAAGGCAATTGCAATCTGCTAGCGGCATTTAAATAAAGCGCCGTTACCACATCGCCACTGAACACGTGATGTAAATGAAGCGCCGTTACCATATCACCACTGAACACGCGATGCAAATTTATGACTTTATGCATGAATGGGGCATATTATGCAGCTTTTAATTTCAGCCACGCTAAAACACATAGTCGCGTACTTGAAGATAAATATTCATCCGCTAAAATGACGTCCCTAGTGCACCTGCGCACTGCATGCAACACAACTTTAAAGCACTATTTACACAATTTGTCCGATTTTTATTTCGGCTAATACAAGATAGAATTCAAGACAGAAGGTAATGGTTTGAAACACGGATTGACAGTGTTGTTAATCAAATTTGTTTGCAAGAAATTTCAGCGGTGTTTCTAAGATTTTGCAATGTCCGAAGGAAAAGCTGCATGTGTTTAATATGGTGCGTGTGGAGGAAATTTGAGGTGGTTGCGGGTAAACACCATTTGAAAGCGATCAATGGTCTAAAATGGCCGAGTGAAGCCAACCAAGTTGAAGATTCAATCGTACAGCCAACAATTACAGCGATTATCGAGCATGCATCACCTGAATTACAAATGGTAGGCACGCGGAATTATAAGTACAGTACGTAGCAAATTACCTTAGACGCTGAAATGGCGTCGCATGGAAATCAATCAGACGCTGGAATCGATTAAGCGGGCCAACCAATGTACGAATTAAATGAAAAGTAATTAGCCGGGGGCCAGCCATTATCTACCGCGTTTTTCCAAATCATTTTCTACTTCTTTTTTTTTGCTTTGCGGCATGAAAATTAAACCTTGCGTGTTCCGGGAAAGCAAGGTGTTTATATGTATGGTATACCCACTAGTTTTACCCTCTGATGACCACCTTGGGATCTATGTGACTCCAACAGCTTAAAATCTTCAAAATGTTCATTTCAATACATGTACTTCGGTTTTCTTAGAAAGTTTTGTTAGATATATGTTTAAGTTTATGATGGCCCTTGCTGTTATATTTGAAAAAAATCAAGTTTCTTGGAAGTGATGATGATGAATAGGAAACAATACGTTAAAATGATTATTTCATGAGTGTTGGCATGACAAGAAGGTTCAAACGATCTCATTTTTTGCAGGGTTTCTAGTAACCTGGAAAATCAGGGAAAGTCGTGAAAATAAATATAGTGGTTAGGAAAAGTCAAGGAAATGTGCGCATTGCAATGGTTTATCAGGGAAAGTCAGGGAAATGCTAATTTAGATGCTAATTTGTATTCAAAAAAATATCTGCTGCTTTCTTTTATCTAAAAATAGGTTACCTTTAAATATATATAAAACATGTAAAACTTATTGTAAACTTACATGTAAACCTTATTCTTCATTCACAAGTAACCGACTTATTATTCACAATTCCTTGATATATTTATTTAGCAAGGTGAGCATAGGTAAAATGACTAATTTTGGTCGGGAAAAATGAAATTGCAGATGTATCTATACATGTAGTGTACACCAAGTAGAGACAACTCATTTGGCACGGTTTGTATACGGTCATCACTTTAGTGAAACCTGCAAATAGCACAACTTTTAGTTTGGTACCAACGATTTGCGCATATGATAATTTAAATACGAAAAATCACCAATTTCGAGCAGCATTCTTTATAGTTTATATTCATTTTTATCCATTTATCGTTCTAGTCATTGTTATCCGTTTTAACCCTTTCCAAATCATCGTGGCTTAAATTTATTCCTAGCTAACCCACAATACACAATTGTTTGCAGTGTTTGCCTAATTACAGGGGCAACAGGCTCTCGTCATTTCCAGTTGGATCGTAATGTTATTTTATTAGGAGTATATTGCGCGTATATAAATCATGATAGCAAACAGGCAAAAAAAAAAAGCAACAACATCAACAGACCCATTTACGTTAGGGCTACCTGAAATAAACTCGAGCCAGATTTTATGGCCAATAATGCGTTTCGGAAATTCGGACAATAATAGCAACAATAACTTAATGCCTCGATTGCTAAATGTATTCAATTACATTTACAGAAGTACGGAGGAGCAGGCGTCCCTTTCAATGCAGTATATATGGGGCACATAAAAGCACTCCTGAATTCATAAGCACACGTATATGAAGTTATTTCTAACATTAAAGTAGGGGGCTATATAACGTCCGTACTGTCAACAATGCGGATGTATTTACTCGGCACTCTTTGAGAAAGTCAAATCCATTAAATTACGGAGCTTTTGATTTACAGAAAACCACTTTAATAAAACTCCCAACACGATTTAGACGGCTGCACAGCGGCTATATTGGTTTTTTTTTTCCCTCCCGTATAAATGATGGCTTTCATGCTACACAGTCACGCAATTCAACTCGCATATGGAAAAAAAAACATAAGGCTGGAGTGTGGACCAGAATGATGGAGGAAGAAGGTGAAGGAAACCAAAAAAAATAAATAAAATAAAACCGCAAAAAATGCATTTGGCTTTTTTTTGTATGTGTGCAGTATTTAAGATAGCCTACTTAACCAGACCACAATAAAAGTACAGGTTGCTGTCATATGGCTTACACTACATTAACTTTACATGAAAATAAATTAAGTGAAACCTGCTAAAGGTGACCAACCCAAATAATCGTCAAATTCGGTCACTGTATACACGTGGTCACTAGACAGAATGTTTATAAAGGAAAACATAATGTACATGTATGCACCAAAAATAATTCTGAAAAGTGGTCACAATGCATAAGTGGTCACATTACCAGGTTTTACTATAATGTGAAAAAAATCCAATAATTTGCAATGGACGTGAACAGGGGTTCTTAAAAAAATTCAACTTCCCAGACTTTCCCAAATTTTAAAAGAATTTTCATTGACCATCCTGATTACATGTATAAAATATATCACACAAATTAAAATTGTAATATTAAAATAGTTTTCCTCTATGTCATAGCTGAATTAAAACTTGCAACTAATCAAAGTAAGTTACATTATATATTCGTGTCATTAGATATACATGTACATGCACACTGTATGTACGAGTAGAGAAATAATTGTTCGGTTTAAAAAACACACGAAAAAAACATGTCGATTTTGATTTGATTTACGTAATGTTAAAATGAGTAAATGGGGAATTCCCATTTCTGTAGATGCAGGGCTGCATAAGTTTGCCACTTACTGGCTTTAGTAATATTTGCATTGAATTTTCTTGACTTTTACAAAATAGTGGGATTGGAGCAGGTTTCCTTTAATCTTAACGAGAACGATAAACACACTATTACGCATGCGCATCAATAAGTTATGCGTAGTAAAAGTCATTATGCTCCTCAAAGACGTTGCGGTATCACGTTAAACAAATGAAATTGTCGTCTCCCCTCAATCACAAACCCATTAACGTCGTCCCCACACCCCCACGCATGCGCATTGGTAAAAAAAAAAAGTGCTGCAAATACCGTCAAGATTAAAGGAAACCTGCACAATCCCTCCAATATCATTTTTCCCCGACTATATATATCAGGAATACACAATTTCACTATATCGCCTAATTACCACCCACCCCCTTACCACCGTTGTGTGGGAACACTTTTGCAATGTCAATTGCCCATTTGCTAAAAACTTGTCTAAACTGCCTTCAGTGAAAGGAAAAGCCAGGAATGGTCACTTTTTAAAAATGTCTCCACGAAAAACTTCACCGTGAATTTGTGTAAAAGTGAAAATGTTGCTTAGCATGCAGCGCCCACGTGAGTGACTTTTCCAAACTAGGAACGCGATGAAATGTTTAACTGAAAACAGGTCGAAATACAGGGAACCTATTATCCCTATTATCCTCTAAACCTATTATCATACTATTCAAACTTCAAACACACATATCCAAAAGGTCCCCCACTAAAACCCTGATACCCTACCACATAACCCTATCAATTATTAATTATGCGCTATTAAGAGCAGGCATCGAGAGAAACCCTGGCCCGCCAGTAAGGAAAAACTCAAAGACTGACAACATTAACCCAATCGTCTTAAAAAGCAAGGACCCAATAGCCACACCAACCGAACCCTTTATCAGTCGACCCCTCATTAATAGAACACCCAAATCATCATCAGACACGAACATGAGCCCAGAAGCAAGTAACAGAAGCCCTCCTCCACTTCCTAAAAGACTTCATAAACGAATTCTTGAATCCTCCGGCTCTGATTTAGAATCCACTACACCCGAACAAAATACTGACCCAACCCTTCAGGCATTACTCGATATGAAGAATATGCTAACCGACATTCAACACAACCAACAAGTACAGAGAGGGGATATTAATAAACAATCAGACATTATAAATAAACAAACTGACAATATTTCAAAACTAACCGACAGATTTACCTCCCTTGAAACCCAATTGGCCTCCACGAATGATAAACTACAACAACAAATAGATCATAACGCAACAATTAATAACACAAGACATATTCAAGTAACCTCACAAATTCAAGAACTACATGCTAAATTAGAATCCATAACTGCCTCCCACCCCTCAACCCACTCAATAGAACCCCACCTGACAACAATAATAAATAGACTCGACGACCACGAGAACTACAGTAGGAAGGAATGCTGTGTCCTCTTTAATACCCCCCCGCCACCCCGCGATTTAACACACACTGAACATTTCAGGAACCTCATGAAACACATTAACATACCAAACTACTCCTCAATAAGCCTGGAAGCAGTTCACCCCCTCGCAAAACCATCAACTAACAAGCCCCTCCCCCCATTAATGGTTAAATTCTCTCACCGGCCAGACATAGAAAATTTCATTACCACAACATTCAAAAACCTGCACGAGATCAGAAAGCTACAGGGTTGGGGTAGGTTCGGCATAGACCGAAGCTACTCCAAAAACACCCTCGAAAAAAGAAGAGCCCTATATCCCCATTACCAACACCTCAAATCCTTAGGATCTAACCCCAAACTAATAGATGGCAACCTCAACGTTAACGGAACCCTTTATTCAATCCACCTACCCTCTCTAATCATCACCCCGACCCCATACTGGTCCCTTCCAGGTCAACTTACACAAGCAACTAACAACCCCCTTACATTTCCTAATTCTATTATCCAACCAACCGTAACTATTACACCAGATCCCAACCAACCACTAATTAATCTATCCACCTCCTCATATCAGAACCCTCCTGCACAAGAATACCTTCAAGCCCACCATTTAAATAACCCCCCCCAGTCCTCACAGCATCCCTAACATCAGCCAACACACCGACCTTACACTAATATCCTGGAACACATCTGGAATTAACTCATCAATGGCCGACCCGGAAACTCATAACCTACTCCTTAACACAGATATAGTCTTTCTATCCGAAACTTGGCAAACAGATGATACTAACATACTCCATAACACACACTTTAACATATCCTCCCCGGCCACTGGAGTGCAAAGAGGACACCCCTCGGGAGGAATTAGGTTCCTTGTCACAAGAGACAAATTCTGCTACCCAACCATCCTCCACACCTCAAGTACAACAATAGTAATTCTAATCAATACGAAGGATACCAAAGCTAAAATCGCACTAATCGGAACTTACCAAAACCCGAGATCACAAAACCAACTTGCTGACATTCCGAATTTAATACACCACTATATATCTAATATACCAACAATTTTAATGGGAGACTTTAACGCCCGCACAGCTAACAAAGGCAAAATGGTATTAACATCATCACACCCACACCTTAACATTACCAGAGTTTCAACTGACACCAAAATAAACTCAAGAGGAAGGAAATTACTAAAATTCTGTAAAGAGCTAAAACTAACAATCTTAAATGGTAGGACCCCTGGCGACGAAAAAGGAGCACCTACGTTTCATAGAGGATCCCAATTCTCCGTTATAGATTACTGCATAACCAACAAACTAGCTTCGTCTAACATCCTAAACATGACCGTTCTTCCAGTGCTTTCATCAGATCACCTGCCTCTACGTATCATATACAAAATACATAAAACTCACCAACCGGAAGTATCCAACCCTACAACCTACCTTAAACTTAAATACTCACACTCAACCTCTCTCAATAAAAACATACTTTCACACATCACGAACCCTTCCTATACTAATATACCCACACAAAGTCGCTACGAACACTTCACAGCAATAATAACCAAGGAACTAACCAACGAAAAAATGATCACAACGCAGCCTTATATTAACACGATGAAAAAGAATGCCCCCTGGTTTACAAAAGATTGCTATGAAATTAAAAAGGCTCTAAAAAAATCCATCCATAACTTTATACTAACCCCTAACACAGCCAATACATCATTTAAACTGCACCTTAAGTCTAAATTCCGTCAAGCATGCTCCCTAGCTAAACAATCTTACATCGCCAAATGGCATAACATGTTATCCTCAGCCAAATCAACCAAGGACCTGTGGAAGGTCCTTGGAAAAATCAAATGCGGCACTTCTAATAACCTATGTAATATCACGAAAACCATCTGGCAATCATACCTCACAACTCTTTATACGCCTATCAAAAAAATAGGATACCGTAAACTAATGAACTACATAACTAAAATAACACTAAATCATTCCAAACCACTACTTAACCCACTACATCTTACCTCCTCACCTTCAGACACATACTCCCTACCATTTACAGATACCGAACTCAACAAAACATTAAATGAAATAAAATTACATAAAGCCCCTGGAATTGACCTCATTCCTGCTGACCTATTTAAATACTCCCACCAAACCCTTCGAACAGAGCTCCTAACCCTAATGAATCATATCCTTACATCACATACATTCCCCCAATCATGGCATCAGGTACTAATACATCCTATACATAAGAAAGGAGACCCTAATAACCCAGATAATTACAGACCCATAAGCCTGGTGTCCAATTTAGCTAAAATATATATGTCCCTAATAGCCCACAGGGTGACAAGATGGGCCACGGAGAATGACATAATTCCCCCTGAACAGGCTGCCTTTCTGCGGGGTAGGGGGACCCAAGATCATATAATCCTACTAAATTCACTAATCCATAAAAGGTTAAGCGTAAACGGTACCCCTACCTACACTTTTATGGCAGACCTTAGTAAAGCCTTTGACTCCGTGGATCACTTCACCCTGTGGTCAAAACTTAAAGCATTAAAAATACCCTCCCACCTACTTCAAAATATATCAACCTTTTACGCACAATTAACCATTCAAATTAAAACCGAATCAGGACTCACTAATCCAACAAGAGTCACGGCAGGTGTTCTACAAGGCGATCCCCTAAGCCCCCTCCTTTTCATAATCTTTTTAGCTGACCTCCCATCATTCATACCCAATAACAAAGGTTGTAACCTTCTTAATAAAGTTATCCATTGCCTAATATTCGCTGATGACATCATACTAATCTCCAAGTCAAAAGCAGGTCTAAAAACTCAAATGGATCATCTCAGAAAATACCTCACCCTCAACTCCTTAACTCTTAATACTACTAAATCCAAGGTATTAATATTCTCTAAAACACGTAGGTGCTCGTTAGAAAACGCCTTCTCTTGGGGACCAACTCAAATCGAAACAGTATATTCCTGGATTTACCTAGGTATAAAATTTACTAACAACGGCTCATTCAAAGACCATTTAAAATATATTAAAAACAAATTCACTTCAGGCCAAAACATACTACTTAAATATCTAATAAACAGAAAACTAAATAATTACACAACCCATTTAAACCTATTTAACACAGTACTCCTCCCAATAATATCATATAACGCAGTATTCTGGTCATGGAACCTAATAAAACCCCTCGATGCACTCCTAGAAAGATATATAAGACG
>JAQGCC010002847.1:0-16995 GCA_034698905.1 Xestoiulus laeticollis
TTAAAGTTATAGTTATTTTTTAAATAAAAATTAAAGGTCATTCTCGCGCTTCAAAAAGGTCGCGTGCAGCATGCACATTCTCCATTGGAAAGGGTATGGATGAAAGCCCCCTTAAAGAAACTTTGAAATAAAAATAGATCAATGATACAGCTTGAGGAATAGGGTTCATTAAATACAATCAGGTCTGATTAATACTATCAACTTTTAATATTTTTTATCACACTAATATATAATTAGGTGATAACGAAATGTCCACAATATTGCTATCTTGCAAACTCCAAATCTGACATTTATATTTCTACAGGTAGACCCTTGCAGCTAAACGCGATTTTTTTCCTGTATGTTTATTACAACAGCAAGATTTTGAAAGCCTAATTTGGAAAGGTATATTATAATTACAGAAGAATTCCAAAGCATTTCGAGGACATCATTTTGATACACATTTCAATTTTCTACAATATTACTCTCTGGAATCAATTCGAAAATGAATTGCTTACAGTTTGAATAACAGATGCAAATAATAGTATAAAAGAGGTCAGTCACAGGGTACAGTATTAACTTAAAAAAAGCTTGAACTTACGTTATATTTGAACTGCTCAAAAGTCGAAGCCAAGGTTCTGGTAGTCCATCAAAGTCGCCAGTATCTTTGTTAAATCCCACATGAACATTGTGTTTTACATTCATAGGATGACCAATCTGTTTTGGGGCAGCTTCTGGTTGTGTAACCACTTCCTTCTGCTTTCTGCTCAATTTTTTGAAGAACTCCATGTTGATTTAGCATGAAATGTGTAGTGATTCCTACCTTTCAATCATCAAATCTAAAAAAAGTCAATAAATGATCGATGTTAATAATTGAAAGAAATGTTTGACATTTTTCGGCTATTTTTGACATTATTGCCACGAATAGTAGACCTACAAATTAATCCATTGGTTAAATTTCGATGTATTTTTTGAACGTTATAAAGTGCAATTGTTCTTGTTACATATGGCATCGCATTTTAAACTAATACATTACTGTCATTTTTAAAATTTAAGCGTATTGAAGTAGGCAAATTTTTTCTACCCCATTACGGATCAGCATGCTGAGTTGAACATGTTTAAGCATATCCATACTTGTAATTTTGTACGGAGATATAAAAAAAAACGCTAAAATAATTAGAAGAATGAAAACTGAGTTTGAATCATTCAATGCAAATGATTGTGAATCAACATTTGCTTCACTATAGAAAACACAAACAATTGACATTATTTAAGGAGGCTTCACATTTTGAAATTCCATATGAAAATTAAGGATGGCGTGAACCAAAACCCTAATATTACGCTTTGAAACATCAGGTGATACTTCAGAAATCACCTGACCATGAAAGGGGTATGATTGTACAGGTAAATTTACTCCTTCATGACTTTGGCCTGATGACTGTTGGTTAACAGCCAACTGTTAATAATGCTTATCGGTGTGGGATACGTACGTATTATAATGTATATGTAATTATTTGCTTATTGCCAAATCAATTTAATGGTAGTCTAAGCCTATTTGTATCAAACTTAATAGGAAAAATAATATTTTCATGCAATCGTTCGAGCTAATTTTCGTATTTAGCTCAATAAGTAGGCTAATGTTGACTGAAAAATGTATATATAATATACTTAAAGTGCATGTACATGTATTACAATATTGGTATACATTTGCTATTGACTTTCTAACATGCTAAACGACGTTGAATGAAAATGGCTGCTGAAAACATTCACAAAGGAATTTAAAAGGTAAGCTTAGTTATTGTTATGAAAGACTACATGCATCACTACACAAGCTAATGTGTCGGGAGAATTGGCTATTATGTGATTTTGTAGGCTACTTTGAACCTGGTAAATGCAATATAATGTAGACTAGATTAGGATTACCTAGTGACTAGTCATATAAAATTATGTAGGTCGAGATTTTATATTAGTGTCACTATTGCAATTAGCCAATTTTCTGTAACATTAATAGCCAACCCTGGTCTTCTGATTGCTAACTGGATAGCATAACCACCAAACCACCCAGCTCAATAATCATTTGGTAGAAAAATAAATAATAAATTCAATTGGGAGAATGACAACCTCATAGGCCTACACAAGTGTTAGATTCAAATTTTGATGTAAATATAACGGTAATAATAGGCCTACAATTACAATTAGGCCTACATAAATAGCATTTCATCACACAACATGTTCAGAAATTAAATCTCAAAGAATGTTCATAAGAAGCAAGCATATTTTTCTCACTGCAACAACTTTTTGTGCAGAGAGTACCCTACCATATCTTCAGAAGAAAATGGGTAAGAAATCTAACAACCAACCTGTGCAGCTAGGTAGCCAATTATTTGCAACTCCATTTGTTTTCACTGGATCAACAAGACAGTTACAATTTATGCATAATGTATTGTAGCCTACGATTTAGCCAATGATTCAGTGTAGCAGTGGGGTATGCCAGCATAATCAACTCCATTTAGAAGCAGCATCACTATTTGATTATGGAAGCAAGTTAGCCATATCCTGGTGCTAGCATTTATGGATTGCATATGAGACTTTTTGCATGGCATTTCTAAGATGACCACGCCCTTTTGCTCCAGAATTAGCCAATTTGGAAATGTAATGCTGAAGGTTTAGGCTGACCGTACACTGGAGCCATAGGCCCTACTTGGCAGAGTTTAGGTCGGCCGAAGATGTCCCACCAACTCCCGAACAATCTAACATTAGCAACATGTGTGTACACTGTACCCGACCGATTCGCTTGTGCGCTACGATTTGTGATTTAAGGTAGCTTAAATCGCAAGTAACGTTTTCATATTTATAAGTCCCATTGTGGGACATGCTGGATAAAAGGTATCATCAGCGTGATGTGATAAGTAAACTGTGGACAAAACTTGCCTAGGAAATAGGAGTTAAAGGTAAAATAAAATAGCAAACCATCAAAAGTACTTCAATACAAAAACCACAAAATATCACAAACTAGATTTCTATTGTTTTTAACCTTGTATTTAAGCAATTTAAAATTTGTATCCGGAATTCGGCTGCAGTGGTCAAGGATAAGGTCGGACGACCTGGCTGGGCATAAATTGGCCAACTTTGTAGTTGGCCAATTTACTGCTCCACATTGTATGGTCGGGCTTATACATCACTACAGGGTTGCAGAATTGGACAAGGGAATTTAAATCAGGAATTTAACAATACTATTCAACAAAAAAACTTACAACATTTTGGGGGGAATGCAAATGTGCCTGCTCTTTTGAATTCAACTCAGCAAAATTGAATCACACTGGAGCTAAAATGTGACACCTCCATGGTAAAATCAAAACTAAACATTAAAACAAAAATCGAATGACTATATGTTGTTGTGTACAAATTTCAAGCTAAATTGTATTCCTTCAGCATTGAGATGGCATATCTTAAAATTCGTTGTTTTACAAATGCATGCTGTACTTGAATACATGTAGGACCAATCGAAATAAGATCATAGATAGCCAAAACAATTATTGAGAATGCCCCATGTATACGAGGTCGGAGTAAGGAAAAATAAAAAAACAAGCACTTGAAAGATTACAGAGAGGAAGTAACACTTGACGTGGTCGTTTTCTAAAGGAACTATACCAACGTTTTCCTGTAATGTAAGCTATTGTAGAAAACCACGAAAACTGGTCAAGATGGCAGATCCGGTGAGGAATCGAACCCAGGTTTCCGATCACCAAATTTGATAACAGCTTAGCAAAAACATATTTTAGTTACCCAGCTTGGTAGGTATCGTGTGGTCCTAACCTACTTCAGTCATTATCTATAGGGCCTATAGCTTTTGAATTGAGGTTTTCTTTCTAACTTTTATCTAATCCTTTCAATGGACGTAACATCTTATACATCTTGTATATGTACTGTATGTCCTTCCAATGGAATTTACCTTACAATCGTCAATTGGCTCTGGAAATCAGAAGGTTAACAAAAATGGCTTAAGTCTCGTGCCATATTCAATATCTTTGGGTAAAACACATATTTAAATGTGTTGAAAATGACGTAGATAAGAAACTGGCCTATTTTTCATCGATTTTGGCAGGTACGATCACTTCAAGATATGAAAAATGCAAACGTTTCCGAATGATGTCTTTTACTGAAGTAGTTCAGATAGGTAGGAAAACAAATGCATAAAATTCCTCTGGAAACTAAACAATAAAGACACGTTACAGTTCGATGTTGGGATAAAACTTCTGGGCGCCCAAATGTTCTCTTTCGTCATAGTATGCTCTGTCCGATTTCAAGTTAGCAAAATATTACATAAATATAACACATTTGACTGTATACTAACCGTGGTTTCACCAACGAAGAGTCTTACTCCGTCTACGATGTGCTCCAAAACTTTTTTTAAACAAATAACTTAATATAATCTAAAAAAAATGAAACTAAAAAATAACGAAATAAATGCCTACTCGCGTGCCATCGCGATTACGCAAACAGGAAACGGAAACTTTTTTTTACGGCAGTTCTGACTAGGCTAATCCTAACTTAGTAGTCACTCTTTCAATTTCTATGAAATTAACGGTAGATGTCGCTAATTGTTTTTCTGTGAAATAAATGAATAATAGACTCCTAAATTTGGAAAGATCATTTTGATAGTGAAATTAAATAAACTTAATTACTTGCTAAGATGCGCAGAAGATGACACATGATTTCTTTGCGCAGACTCAATAAAACAAAATCGTTATTCGCGCATGCGCAAATTAAATTTATGTGACTCATTTACGTAGAGTACTTTTTTGCTGTCGTATAGCTGAGCATATCGATATGTATCGACGTAGGGAAGCACGTGTAAAGGAAAATCTACCGTATAAAATAACTTGTTGGAAATTTATCATACTATCGAGCTTGGCTTTTACTATTGTGCATTAAATTTAAGGACTTCAAATGTTCGCTTTGTCTGTGTTTGAAACTTTGTTTGAAAACAATTTACTACGATATCGATAAAATCGATATCGATTTTACGCGTCTGTAGTCTGTACGGAATCGGGAACCCACGTGGTCTAGCTAGTTGTGTTGAATTTCTGATTTTCTGTGTAAACTTCCAAAAAGGTGATTCTACAGCGGTTATAAAGGCAAATTTAAACTCTGAAAATGTCCTTTTTTATTCGTCCAAATAAGAGACTTACCCAGAAAGGTGCTAAAAGTTTTGGCGTCAACCGAAAGGTACGTTTTCATGTTCATTCATATCTACAAACCACGAGGTGCATGTGAGTTCAAGCCTCTACGCATGAAACTTGAAATGCATGCAACCATCAAACGTGTTGTTAATTATCAATATTAATATTGGTTCAAATGTTTAGGCAACGGAACTTAAAAAGAATGGAAAGTTAAAGAAGAATCGTGAAGTTCCAAGTAAACCTACTTTAAAAAATGACAGTTTGGACGAAGAAATACCAAGTGATTCAGATGAAAGTCTGGTGGAAACAAGGGTCCGCGATATTCACTCATCTTCAGACGACGAAGAAACAGTACCAGAAAAACGTTTAAGACTAGCAAAGAAATACTTAGAGGAGATAGAAAAAGAGGGTAAATATATAACATTTCAAATGTATCCCTGGTCAAAAAGCCAATAGAGAAATCTTAAGGTTTTTAATTGTTATTTTGCTCATTGGTTTCTGTTGTTGACAATAGCGTGATATACAAATCCTATTGTTTTTTATTGGTTTGGACTAATGAAACTTCGATTAACTGTCAATTTCTGTTGACGGTTGGCTATCTGAGATATTAGGACACATTGCTGCTCAGATTACACGACATTCGAAGAAACAACTGACAGTAGAATGATAGAAATTAATGACATTTCTCTATTGTTCTCTATGGAGTTTTAGACCAGGGATAGGGTGAATCATTAACATAGTTGTCCCAGTTTCATGTATTCATGGTTTCTAATATTATTAGTTTACACATTAAACAATTGTTTTTCTAAGGATGTGTATGCTACAAACCAAATAACGTAACTCAATACTACTGCACAAATTGATTGGGGAAGCATTATGTTTGTATGCATACCTTGCGATCTTCTGTTATACCTCCAACTTCATTTGAATCGTATCTTCGACGTGAAACAGAAAAGTGTTAAGTGATGGAGTTGCGTTACTATGGTCTATTACATCTTTTTCTAAAATCCATTGTGCTGTAAAAATATAAAGAGAGATTGGACAAAGCAGATGAACATAAAACTTTAAATTGATAAAGAGCTAATAAATGGTTTGAATTTACAGAAGCAAGTAGAGCAGAATCCAAATCAATTGATCAGGATGTCATTGCTCACCGGTTAAAAGAAGATGTGGTAAGATGATATTTTTGGTTTTATTTTAGACTTCACACTCGTTTGAAGCTAATATTTTTTATTTATTTGTTTCCTAGCTTGAGCAAACTGGTAAACTACAAAGGAAGGTTGCTGATCTGGTAAGTTTAGTGTATTATTTTGGCCATAACTGAAATTATTATTTAAATGTTCTTTTCTCAAATTTATATTTAATATACCTTTGCAGTATGAAGAAGTTCAAGCTGAGGACATTAGGATTTTAAGAGGCCATAAATTATCACCAACATGCTTGGTTATATCACCTGATGATAAATGCATTTATTCTTCAGGAAAAGATGGCTCCATTATTAAATGTAAGGCAATGCAATCCCATGTTGTGTTAGTAAAATAGCACATGTCTAAAAGAATTCTGTGTAAAAGAATATACAATCCGAATTTTATAGCATGTCTGCAGATCCTGTTTGAATGCTTATCCTGTCCAAAATAACATTTTTCACCTTTCCCAATAGCCTAGAATGCTTTTAGAAGGGTTCTACTGAATACAGATTACCTTGTCAGACTAGGTGTTACTACCGTTGTGTTTGTCTTTTATAATGAATTAAAATCTTTGTTACTGTAAAAATTTAGTATTAAATTATCAAATTACAAACTACAATTGCAGACTGTAAATTACAAACAATTGTTAGGCGGCAAATTTTTAATTTTAAATTGTTCTTTTTATAGGGTGTTGTATGACAGGAAAACGATTAAAGATAATCCCTGGATTGCATAAAGGGAATGTTAATGGGAAAGGTCATTCGGATCATGTTTTATGCATGGCCATATCAACTGACAATAAGTTTTTGGTAAATATAACAAAGTTTGGTGCAGCCTTAACAGGAACATGTATGAATGTAATTTATAAAACGTTACCTTAATCACTTTTCCAGGCAACTGGTTGCAAAAACAAAATCATAAATATATGGTATCCTGAGAAAATGGAATTAATTCACTGTTTTAAAGGTCATCGTAATGGAGTATCTGTAAGTAAAATTGTAATTAGTGAAAGCAATATCAATATTTGGTTTACAATAATAAATTCAACATTAGAGCATGATTAAAACATAATTAAATAGGAAAAAATTCTACTTCTAGAATTATATGTTTGCAAATATTAAATAACAAGTATTAACGATTGTTTTCACAATATTAAAGAGTAAAAAAACATACCATGTGATATGCTTGTTACCTTCACGAATAAAGCCTTTACATTTTTTTTCAGGGTTTGGCATTTCGTAGGGGCAGTCATCAATTATTCAGTGCTTCCCTTGATCGATCGGTAAAGGTGTGGAATTTGGATGAAATGGCATACGTGGAAACTTTGTAAGTAAAATAAAATCTGTCAAATCTAATCTAAATCTTAGCACAAGTTTTAACTTGGATTAAATTTATAATTTGGTCGTTTTAAAGATTCGGTCATCAAGATGCCATTTCAAGCATTGATGCCTTAGGACGTGAGAGGGCCATTACTTCCGGCAGCCGAGATAACACCATTCGAATTTGGAAAATCACCGAGGAATCCCAGATGGTATTTAATGGTCACGAGGGATCAATCGACAGTGTGCGATTAATCAATGAAGAGACTTTTGTCTCTTGTGGGGACGATGGGTAAGGGCTTAATGTATAATTTTGCATAAACATTCACATTGTAGCAAGATCAAATTACCCCATTTTAAACTTTTAAATGAGGCATGCACACATGAAATATTGTTTTTTCAAAACTTTCAAGGTATCTAGCTCTTTGGGGAGTGTTAAAAAAGAAACCACTTTTCTCAGTTGCTGCAGCACATGGAACCAGCACTAGCAATGGTCTGCCAAATTGGATTACATCACTGGCACCACTACAGAATACTGATTTGATTGCTACAGGTAAAATGCATCTATCGTAAATTTGTACATGATCAGTTTCAATTTAAATACGAAATCTGTTTTTCTCAAGCAGGATCCTGCGATGGACAAGTCAGACTATGGAAATGTGGGAATGGATTCCGCTCTTTGCATCCATTGTTTTCATTTCCTGTTGTGCGTTTTTAGAGTATTTAGAATTTCCGTTACTTATGCAGTCAAATAGACGAGGCTTCTAATTTCTTTTCTGATTTTTTTCTAGTGTGGGTTTGTAAATTCGCTGCAGTTCTCAAACGACGGAAGTTTTCTAGTGGCAGGAGTAGGTCAAGAACATAGGCTGGGTCGGTGGTCACGCATCAAGGAAGCAAAGAACTCAATTTGTATCATACCTTTGAAAAAGACGTGATTTTGTATTTATGCATTCAAGTGGAAAGTTTTGTAATAAAGTATGAAGCATTCACGAACTTTATGAATGAATTTTATGGTGAAATTAAACAAATCAAGTATAATTAACTCTTACATAAAATGCAATGATTATTTTGGATACATGCTGTTTTAAATACAGTAGAACCTGGCTCGGGAAAATAAACCTCATAGGGATAATGTTAACTTCCAGATTGTACATGTACAGTGGAGTCTCGATAATCCGAGTTGAATATTCAATTCAACTCAGTACTCTACAGTCAGCAAACAAATGCAATATGGTAGGGGAGGGTCGTACCTGTTTTCAGGACAATTCTTTTTTGTCAGTAGCGACTAACCCATCATCATTGTTAAATTGAATTTGAAATGAGTTTACGCTATCACTAGGAAGATTATTCCATCGTCTAATCACATGCAAAAAGGATCAATAGTAAGCAACCGTTTTTGCACGAAGCTCCGTCAAAGGTTTAGAATGATTGTCTACTTCTTAAAGATTTATTAGGCACGGAAATATTTGAAACAAGATGAGAATTATCGGGGAGATCGAAACGTTCAAACAAGCTCATAGATAAGCTTTTGCGTCTGGATCTTAACGAGTCCCAACTTAGAGTGAAGCATTTCTGTTACACCTGCCGTATGCTGGTAGCTGCCCTTTACAAATCTGGCTGCCCTACGTTGGACCATTTCCATATCCTGAATCATAGTTATCCTGTGAGGATTCCAGACAGAAGCGCAATACTCCAACATTGGGCGAACCAGAGTTGTGTAGCCAGTCTCCTTTACATTTCCCGAACATTCACGAAATACACGTTGAACAAATCTTAGGTGTTGGTTCGTTGCCCCGATAACCTTTGTTAAATGATGATTCCAAGATAGATTATCAGCAATGTTAATGCCCAGATACTTGGTAGTATTTGTAACCGCAAGTTGGACACCATCCAAAACATACTTAGGTGGGCATGTCTTTCGTTTACGAGAAAAGCGCATCACGAAGCATTTGTCCTTATTTAAATTTAATTGGCATTCATCGCAACAGGAAGCCAAAATGACCAGATCTCTCTGTAATTTAACCGATAGACCTATGCCTTCAACTTAGCCATACAAATTGAAATCATTTGCAAAAAGTTTAGAATTACTAGAAAGTGATTTTGGAAGGCCGTTTATGAATAGAAGAAAGAGTAAGGGCCCAAGGCATAAAACTGTTTATGAAGTTCGGATTACCAAGGCTCCATTCTGCATTAGTTTTCATGCTTAAAATGTTTTCCCGTATAAGAAATTAATCTTAAGAACCACAAGAGTGTAAAACAAACAAATATATCCACTTTTATAAAATTACTAATGTATATCTCCCCTAATTAAAATAATTGTGATCAAACAGATGAATTTGATATTAGCGAGATATAGCTGCACGGTCAATTGGCATTACTTTTACGATTATGTGTCATCAACCAAAAACGCAGGTGCCGAAAGACAGTTTGACACGTAATCATAAAGGTATTATAATCAATTGTGTAGCTATATCATGCTATTATTTATTTAAATTTAGCATTTCAGTTAAAAAGCTTTCCCATTTAAGAAGTATATCTCCTTATTAAATTCCATGTCCTAACCCTTTGATCTCCTGATAAATTAATTATGTTATATAAAAATATTTATGTGAAGGAAGAAGTTGTTTCTGTTATTTTGTAACAAACATTAGAAAGTTATAGCATGTAACAATTTGTATTTACGTGTCAGTTGTCATCTCGTCACTTTCTGTCACGGTGGTCAGAACGGGACACTTCGCTGATGGCACAACACCCCACTGTTGAGGCTGGACAGATGCCCTTTCAGGAGTCATGACGTGGAGGAGCATATCCTGCGGAAAGTTGTTCGCAACGGGTGATAAATCCCCAGAAGCAATTCGAAACGTGATATCTGTGATAACGCCTCGTGGTGTGCTTATCGCACGCATCAAATCGCTCTGGAGAACTGGCTTTATAGGTGTATTTGAAATGCTGCTGTCGGTTAGGCGTCCAGGCGATATGGGCTCTGCTTTAGGAGTAAATGTGGGATTCACAGCTGTCGTTGTCTTCTGTGATTTGTTTCCAGATATATCTTGAATATCCAAAGGTTTGAGTCTCAGTATGGGTACTCTAAGCAAAGCATCCGTTGCACTAATCTTCTCGGCATTTGCTACTTGTGATTTGCTGGCTATGTTAGCTCTAGATGTGCTACTTAAACGTCGTCTAACATTTCTTGGAGGCACTGAGGAATTTAACAAAGTTTCGGCCAACATTATATCGCTTAAAGCCTCCTTTGAGTCGTTTGCGACGGTGACACTCCTATTGAGTAAAATGGAAGGGTCGAGTCTCTCCAGTTGAACTACTGGAAGCTTGGAAACATTGGAGGGCGAATTCCCATTAGCAACAATGGGCTCACTGGTAGGTGTTGCAACAATTTCATCCCTGGCACTATCCAATGATTTCTTGCCATTTTCAACTGGCACGTTTTGGGTTATGGGTTGCATGTGGTCAATGATATTATTTTGGGGAGCAACATGGGTAGCAGAATTTCTTCTACCATTGCTAACAGACATTCTTGCCAAGGCTACTGCACACCTGCGCTGTTGCTGTTCCACAGCTTGCGCCTGATCAAATTTCTTCAAATCATATTCAATCTCTGCAGACAACTGTTTGTCTGCAGCAAGAACTTCCTTAACTTCGACTTTATAATCGCCTCTTAACAGTTCCTTGAGATAAAACATCAGGTCCTTCAGTAGCGGCGAGTGCAGCTTTTCGAGCTTATGCTTCAAAGAGATAAGAATGGGCACAATAGTCTCGATGACGCTCTTTTTCACCACCTGGGAGACTACGGTTTTTTTGGCAGTGGCCAAAGCCACTGTCGCCAAATCGGATTCATCCAATTCATCCTGTGGAGTGTTGCGCAGAGTGGCCAACTTGATCTCATCGCTAGAAAGAATGGATAGCGTGTCCCTGACAAGGTTCTGTCCCTTTGTACACATGGATCCATTTGCACGTTTCAGTTTGATCATGTTTTTAACCACACCACCCAGAATGTCTTGACATAGTTTGGCAGTGACTTGAAAGCGATGCTCATCAGCCATGTTTGTAAGCATGAACTTGTAGATGGACATGCGCTTATCTGCATTTTTATCACCCACCAGTGAAAACAGTTTGGCTTCCTTTTCCGACTGAGTAATATTATTGTATGCTTCATGGTCCTGTAACATCAATGTAATTACAAATGAGTTGTAAATAATGCAAATTAGGTACAGTGTACAAAGGTGTGAAAAACGTTTTCCTATAGCTCCTTTTGTGTACCTTATGGTTATAATATTAATTTACTAACCTGATATGCGTTGAAAAAGAAAAGGCATTCCACAAAATGTTGGAACAGCATGGCAGGATGGCGTTTAGTTAGAATATGAAGAATGGCATGTTCAGTAAAGGTACAGATGACTGGAGATGGATCCACTAATGCAGTCACAAAGCAAAAGAACAAGGATCCTCGCCACTTGATATAGTCTTCTTGTAGGAGATGAGTCAGCAACGTTAATGTCTGATTCCTCACCATGAACGATTGATCTTTTAGACATGCAGTCACGGAAGGAAAATAAGGGTCAACCATTGTTGTGTACCTAGAAATTTGTCATTATTATACAAGTCATTTCTGATCAAGGCAAGAAAATACAAGCACCAAGGAAGCGCTACACATACCTAACACATAAATCCACCAAAATAACTACTATGTTATTTCTTGCCACAGGATCAGATGATGTTTCCAACATTCTTGCCAAAGCAGGAGTACAATCTTTTGCCAGCATTTCTTTTTGCAGGCATAGCTTACCTGAAAGTGTGCATTAAATGTTTTTAAATTACACCCCCTAAATTGAGATGTTAATTTTTAAGGAATCAAATAGACCCCAGGAAAACATTAAAGTTTATTCTAAAAAATTCTTTATTTGAATGCATAATTTATGAGATAAGGGGCCTTTACAGAACTTACTAAACAATCAATATGTAAACAAAAATAAATAATTTAGAAATTGCACATAGCGACTAAGAAAGGATTGTTATTCTCCTGACTTTCTATTCCTGATTTTTAACCCTAACTCAAATATATTAATAAAGAAAAATAAACATTTATATTTGGTCTGTCAAACTTGCAATCTAATGTTTCAGTGCCTCATCATCAAAATAGATTTCCAGGCGCTATGTTCAAGCCTCACAACCAGTTATTTTTTCAAGCTGTATTGTAGAATGTTACTCGACCATATTACTTGGAACTCTACGTGGATGACATGAACTATGGAGAAAAGTGCAGATTACATGCATCAAGGAACTCACCCAGCGTAACGAGAGCAAAATTTTGCATTCTCTGACTGAGGCCACATAGGCCAAATTGCACCAAGCGCTGGGAGGGTCTGGGTTCTTGTGATCCCAAGATATCAACATCATCTGTAGCTGTGAAAATGGCAAATTTGAATTCATTCCCATAAGTAAGTTTTCAAATTGCACAACAATATAAGTATAAAAGTAAATAATAACAAAAAGACCTTGGGAAGTGCTGCATTTGGATGCAATTATGCTTTTGAGAATGATGCAAATTCTTTCAGATGAAAGTTTAGGATATACCATGGCTACTTCAGCCATAGCAGAGAAATGTTTGATAACACAATCTTCATCTATTGAATTCATCTTATTTGCTTCATTCAAAAAGACTGAGGCCAAATACTTCTCACATTTCTGTAGCAATGAAAGTAAAAAAACACGAAAAATAATTTATATTTAGAATTGCTCTGTAAAAGTACAGTGAAAATTAACTGCACTGGTGTTCAATAATCAATTTAATTACAACAAAGCATTAATTCTATGTTAAATGCTGTAGTAGTTACCTTAAATACGTTTCCGCATACATTATACAGCATAGAGGTGGATTTCTTGCTCTTGTTAACTTCGCTTAATTTTGAAATTGTATCTACTAGCGTGGCAATAATTTTATAGGAGCATGCCAATTCCTCAAGCAAAGCCGATAAACTTTTAAAATATTTTGTCACTGTAGCTTCATCTGCATGTTTGCAAACCGCAGCCATTACTTTCAAAACATTCGTTAGAGTTGTGCTGCGATTTTCAATTTCATTTTGGCAAGTGTCCCAATAAGTGAACACAAATTTGGAATTTTTGATCTCGATGCACTGAGCAAGCCCCGACAAGAGCAACCAGGTAGCATCATCATTTTCTGTGTTGATATGAGACTGCAAAACGGGGATGAGATTTTTTCTGGAAAAAATAATATTTCAAAAGTAGGTCAATTTTTCAGTTTTTTTTTAATGGAAACCCTACCACTAATTCATCAAACAAAATGCTGGAATTATGTTATATCCTCACAGCACTTCAAATGACTATTTAGGTTCTTAGGTTGGAGAAAATTCACATCCAATTCCAATCCAGAAGCAAATAAATTTCAATCATAAATAAGAAAAGAGCAAGAGTATAGCAAAATCACAATCCTACCTAAGTTTACCACTTCTCATCATGTAAAAAAGTGCCCTTTGGATAAAACGCCATGCTTTTATAAGGTGACCTTCATTGTGCGCAATCTCATTCAATATAACCCATGCCATCACATTTTGTGGGTTATTTGACTGGGAATGCGTGACTATATTTTGCAGCAAAACATCATCAATCATTTGAACACATTTCTCTTGAATGGAATTTTCAGGATCCACGATGGATGGCAAAATGCCTACAAAATTAGAAAGTACACTATAGAAAAGGTAGATGGCTGGACAGTACCATATGGGAACTGGCCAGGAGATACAGGGGGAAAGTTAGATTGAGCTAGTGATGAATTAATAGGCCCTATCAATTTATAGAGCGTGCATTACATATGTAGAGTAATTACCGTGCATCCAAGCTTGTTGTAGTTCTTCTCGTGTAGGGTAAGACAATAAAATTGCAGTAAGTGCTTGCATACTTTGTTTCTTCACCAAAATTGATGTGTCGAGGCAACGTTCCTGAAGAGTTTGAATATTTGCAGGAGACAGGCAATCGGAATTCAATTCCATTGCTCTCTGAAGAACTTGCACAGCAGCTTTTCGAACATGAACCTTTTTATCAGAGGCTCTATCTCTCAGGAGTTCCATTACAAGCTGAAGATTGGGCAGCGAACTTGAAAAATTAGCGGATAATGGTGAACTTGATCCCGCACCAACTCCATTCGATATTTCTTTAGAAGATTCCGTTATTGTAGTAGGGTTAGACGGGCTCGACTGTGTGGTTTCAACACTAGCAATAAGTAGGTTGGAAATAGGTGTTTCCTTCTCGCTATTGTTAAGCAAACTCACCACAAAACTTGTTTTTTCCTTCTCAGACCCCGATTGCTGCATATCATTCTTTGAAGGCTCAGCTGGTGTAGATACACTTGGAAAACTTGCGGATGTTGTTCTAATACGTAAAGCTTTGTCCGGAGCAAATATCTCCAGCATAGCACCATATGCGAGAGAATTATCTGTGGTTACGCAGTTGGCCAAAATTGCAAGTGCTTTCGATCTTACAGTTGCTGCAATGTCGGAACAACGTGCAAGCACGGCATGAAGGCACTGGCACGATGTGGTGTGCATTTTTTCCCGTGGAAAGTGTGCCAAGGGACGCTCGGTGGGTTTTCTCCCTAGAATGAGCGCCACGATTTCCAAGGCAAAAATTCTTGAATTTACCTTTGAACCCTGCATGAATCTTAGAAACCATTCTACAATACTGAAGAAAGCAGGAGAAGGTAAACGGTCTATCAAAACCAAGATTACCGAAGATGCTCTGTGACGCGCATCAGCCCGTTCTGGTGCTTTCACGCAAATATTCTGAATAAGAATACGTGCTCCTGGCAAAGCGTTTCCATCGGGAATATCTGTAATTAACTGACCTATAGTGTTGATTATCCCATGAGTAGCATTGTCCATCAGCATGTTGAACATGCGCTTCATTATTGCAGTGACTGTCGCCTTTACAGAACCATGAAACGTCATGCACAGGGACATCAGACAAGTCTGAATGCATTTTGACAACGAGCCTAGTTCAACGTATTGAGATCTCCCTTCTAAATTAAGCAGCTCGCTTAATCGTAGGATGGTATGGTCCATAGACTGAGCATCATTTTTGAAAGTGAAGGACTTCAGTAGCAGATTTAAGTCGCGCATTACCTGTTGCAGGCTGTCGAGCAGGCTTTTCACCTGTTGATGAGTGAAAACTACATCCTCCGTTTCAATGGACATGTCATCGATGCTTTCATCATGTTCACCGGCATGTCTTTCGCCCTGGCTTCCAACACCGGCCCTGGATTTTCGGTGAAACACTTCCTTGGTAGGAATTCGTTTTCGTTTTCCACGTCCGGATTGGCTAGATGATCCTAAAATAAATATAAAGGTATTAATGTTTGAATTCAAAATGTAATATTCTGCTTTAGATTGACATTGAACACTGCGGGCAGTTTACAGCAAAATGAGTCTGTCTGTGAGTACCAGCTGCCTTTCATGTATGAGAAATAATACATATGGAGATCACCTGTGACAATGCTTTCACAGTTGAATCGCTTCGTCAAATTCAATAAATCGATCGCTTTCTGATACAACACCGGGTGAAATAGACGGAATGCACTGCTGCCAGGGATACAAATAAGACAGAGATAGAGGCACGCCGCCTGAAGAGCAACATCACATTGGGGGAACTGAGATGCCCGGCTGGACCCCCTTTCAATCATACAAGCGGTGACAATGACAACTCCTTTGAAACTAATCCCTTGTTCGACGAGAGTTACCCAAAAGGATGATGCTCTTCCTTCCTCACTTCCACCGTCGGAAGAATCACCGGAATGCTCTTCTTCGGCTGTAAAATCTGCGTTTACTCGGGATGAATGAGTTTGACATTTTCCCGCCAACTTGTTTTGAGCTTCCAAGAAATGTCGAACTTCAATACATGTGTCCCGCAAAATGCTTCTCCAGTCAGTGTCCTGGTGAAGGGCTTCGAAATCTAGGGGAAGAAAATCCAGCTGAGAGTGATCTCCGTCCCACGCTGCTTTTAGCCAGTCCATATCTATATTGTGCGTTTGAAATTTGCTCAAACATTCCACCACTGGTGAGAACTCTTGAGGTAGCGCCATTTTGACGCATATTCAAACTACGATCACAGATCCGGTGATGAGTCGATGCAAGGGTCGAGGCTAGCTTGACGCCGTTGGTAGGGGGCAGGCGTATCGTATTCCCATAATGCTACGCGCAAAGGAAAACATTTTATATTTCAAAAACAATGGAGGAGTTTTCCATTAGAAACTGCGCATGCTCAGATGCATTTGCGATCCTGGTGGCCGAAGCTTGAAACGCA
>JAQGCC010002848.1:0-16993 GCA_034698905.1 Xestoiulus laeticollis
TATTTGAAACAAATACCACCAGTTTTTTGCAAACAACTTGTCTGCAATCAATTGGCAATCACTTTTTTTCATAAGGGCTATCCTGGTTGTAGTTTTTCGTGGTTTCCCATAACCTCTCTCAGTCGCCCATATAGGCGGATGCCGGGATAGTTCCCCCAAAATGCGGCCACGACCGTATACTCTTCCTCTTAAAAATCTGGCACTTTGCCCCCTGCCACACGGCATGTTATACGCTGACTGCAGGGTAATGAATTGAATCGGACTGCCATCTATGTTGCATTCTGCAAACTACTTCAGGTCATGCATATTTTGTTAAGGGGGGAAGGGGTTAATGTATCAATTTGTAATCAAATGAATTTCCAGATGAAAGCATTGCTGGAAATCAAGTTTGGAGTGGGCTTAGTGTATATAGCGGGTTAAATTAAGATAATTGTATGAATGCAAATGGCTGGTGGCCCTGGTGATTGTTGTCGTTTTGTTGTTGTCGTGACCTCTCGCTGTTCCATTCGATTTAGCTGACGGTTGCCATTTCGTATATATACGAAAGCTTCATTCTCTTTTTTCCTTTCGGTGTTATAAGGACAACTGCTGTTACGTTTCACTTTGCTCGTTTTGCATGAAATTTCCCTTCGTCTTGTTCTTCTTGGCTCTTGCAACGCATCTCCTTTCGGTCACAGATGTGCGATAACTCAATTTGGTCGCAAACATCCGATATCTCTTTTCATTCTTTCTGCCTCTCTTCTCATCTGCATATTTTCTATATGTATGCCCCTCGTCTCCATATTTCCCTCACAACAGTCTGTATCTTTGCCGTACTCTTTTCCATGGACTACTTACACGTCATTGCACTACGTTTTCCGTACTGATAAGTTTTCTTCCCAACTGCTCAACTATCCAAACCCTCTCTTTTACATCACCCCTCGCATCCCATCCCGTTCATATTTATATATTACGAAATATATAGCGATATTTTTTTTTTGTCGATATGGCACATCCCACCCCCACCACCGCCACCACCCTCAACCTTCTCACGACTATGGAAGCTTAGATATGGTATTTTCCCCGTATACAGCGCCGATATTAAAAATTGGGGAGGGTATATTAAATAATATGTTCGCCACCCATTCGTCCTATCTGTATAAATATAGAAAAAAATATGAGGCAGAAGAGGCATATTGCATTGGACACACGCCGCAAATGCCAGAACTATATAATAATAAGAGGAAATATGTCCACTGAGACAAGAATATACAATGAATTTTCCTTAATATATTAAAACGCATTATGTTTCGTCTCTGTATATGTATGACAGTGTGCATTGTCACTCGTATAATTTCGTAATCAATACACGTCTTGCGAGGGAATTTTTATATTTTGGGTTTTAGATGATTTTGATACGGTTCACCAAAAGGTTAATTGATTCGCGGTATGAAATTTTTTTAAATGACGTCGAATCGTTTTGGTATTAAGCCCCGAAGATTTGAATGTTTATTTTTTTGTGACAGTCGAGCTTATTAAGTGAGTGATTGATATGGTTGATCAAAATATGAGTTTTAAACAAGTTTGTACAGTGTTGCCAGGTGGTTTGGTCGAAAAATTTACCTTTTATATGCTGATTGTAATTGCGAGTTGATCAGTGTAGAGAACAGGTTATTTTATTTAAAGCCTTATTTTAAGTCTTCCAGAAAAAGGTTCAAATATAAAATAGTGTGCTGCTACATTTCTGAAAATGGTACAAAATCACCCTTGTGGCAATGATCTTATATGACATTAAGTGAATCTTAAAGAAATTTATATAGAAGAAAGTCTAATGGGTTATTTTGCTCTTAACCTTATAATCATTACCTTAAAAAATTTATGTTCCAATTGAAGGGTTCTCTCAGACCTTGAAAACTTGGAATTGTCAGGGAAAGTGAATAGACCTGGAAATGATTTCTTTTAAGAGAATGACATAATTACCAATAAATAGTTATTATAAAAGTCAAGAGATAGTACACTTAACCATCCCTGAAATCTAGAGTTAGGGAATTTCCCTTTTAATTTTAACACCATTTTAAGTAAATGAAATTTGTCATGTATTTTTTACTCGTTTTTTAACCAAGAATTGTTTACTAATGAAACTATTTAATGACACACATATTCGCTAACCTCCTATTAATAATATTTTAATTTTAGTAATGAGTTTTAATTCAGATATGAGAAATGAAAAACAAATTAATAGTTATTTTTTGTGCGATCCCAAGATGAAGTCAAGGTGGTCAACATTGTTCTAAAATGCATTTTGGCCTATTTTTAAATTTTGGTCATGGAAAATTTTGTTTTAAAACCAGGAAAAGTCAGGGAAGTCGAAAAGTTCCTTTCTGGTGCAACCCTGTTAATTTCAAGGTTGTCATCTGACAGCACTGCCACCATTGGTTATTACTGGCTATACTGTATATGTGTGCAATGCTGCTATTAAACTTGGTTAAGTATTTGATTTGGTATTTATTACGGTTCTACTTGCACTGATGTCATCATTTGGAGACCTACATACCGTAGAAATTCCACATAGTCAAGTTATGTCAGAAATTGTAGTTGATGTGTGTAGTTGAAGCTGCCATCTTTACAGAGCTCAACATTGGTCCGCATTAAAATTTCACAAAGGCTCGTTGGATAGACAAGTATTTCATTGCTGCTTATTTTATTTATTTTTTGTTTCGAAAATAAATAATTAAAATGCCAGCATGGGGAATTTTGTCATGAACCCTACATTTCTCTGAGTGCTTCAAATTCAGACTAGATACATTTAGTTGATGCACTTTCTGTTTACTTATTAAATTTTACGTGACAAAATGTTCTACCAATGTGCTCTAGTTTCACGTATGCAATTTTATATCTCCCTTTTCATAGGCTGTCGGAGGATGAAATTTAACGAAATGCATCAGCATATTATGCGATGCCCACTCTTTTTTTTTTTTACCTTCATTCCTAATCATATGAATTATGCACAGAAAATGGTCTGACATTGATGAATTGTTTGATATTGTAATTATATCTGGGCCCTACTCTATATTTGACTAAAATTGGCCGCATCTTAATTATACGGGTATTTATCCTCGGCTTGGCCTGGAGCTGATACAACGATACCATGGAGGTCTGAATTTGCTTTCGGAGCATGACGAGGGACGTTTTTGTACCCTGTATGATGGTGGTGTAACTATGTGTTCATGCTATGTTCCATGCACCCGAGTTTTCGTTTCGAGAAAATGATAGGAAATTACAACGTATCGCCAGTCCGAACTTATTATTTACCCAGAATGGAGGTGGTGGAACAGACGACATTTGCGTAAATTTATCGTTAATATTTCGCTTTCTGTCGCTTTTTTATAAGATGTTTTATACATGTATGTATTTTGATACGCCACTGCTATAGGAAATTACAGGAGGTGAAAGTAGCCGTTTATCTTTATTAATTATTGTTTTCTTGGATTGGAAAGGTAGCTTGAGTAGAATATTTAAAACTGGCTTGTCGACAAAATTTTGAAAAAAAAAAGTGTATTTAATGTAAAGAAGCTCTTGTTTTTGACAAGTTTAAGGCTATTTAGATAACATATGTGTTTTATAAAATAACATATGATTTTTGAGAATATATAATGGAGTATTGCATAATATCTTTAAATGCATGTATACGTACCTTTTTGGATAAAAATATTAGAAACTTGAAACACCATTACAAATTCTAAATACCCCTATATAAGGTATTTCATTTCATTCTATGAAATCAATGAACTAAATTCATGCCATGATGCTATACAGTGCGACGTTGTTTAGCCATTTGCCAATGCTTCTTCATGTATAAACAAAACCATGCGATTTATATGGATATCAATATAATAGCCCTGGTCACGAATTTCATTTTGTCTTATAGGTGAAATAAAAGTGACGAATTCTTTAATGGAGGACTTTCCATAAGAATACTGCGCATGCGCATGAACATAGCGCCACTGGTATCGAAATAGAAAAATTTTCCGTAGATGGCGCCACCACTTATGGAAGGTCCTCCATTGTTTAAAATGCGCGAGTGACGTCGTTCCAGCGACTACAGTGTATATAATATCTACGCTCTTATAAACACTGTACAGTCAGTTGGCTGTTTTTGTCGTGGCTGAAATTTAGTAGCTGAATGCCCAAGCCATCGCAACGGCGCTTCATTGAAATACCATTCAAGATGCATGCCTTTCACTTTTATTGATGCTTTGCGAAAATCTGTGTTTATCCTTTTAAAATTCGGTTTGGTCATGCATTAATTGCATCCGCTACAACTACCAAGAATTTTTCTGATTTTTATTTCGTCTATATATGACAAGATAAAATTCGTGACTTGAGCTGTTGTAAAGTAACTATTTAAACAGTGTATATGGGCGACAGTAATTAGTTTTTTTAAAATCGTGTTCTATCACAGTAGTTTATTTTCAGCTGTTTATTATACATTAGAATTTCAGCTGAATTTCCGTGCTACGGTTATTATTTGCAAATCCAAAGGGTTGATTGAGTTGTTTTCTATCCTTTTTTTCACGGTTGCGTGCTCTTCTAGCCAGCTGTTAACTGGCTTTGAGGTCATTTCTTCGATAAGGATTTCTATTTCCTGAATGCAACGTTGGGTTGGATCTTCGATTAGGACCACTTTCTACATGGGTTACTCCGTATAGTTGCATGGTGTTCATCCACAGCACAATCTTCGCATTTCTCCATTGTCAAATCCCCGAAGCAAACGCCTTGCTGTCTGATTGTTTCTTATCTTTTCATTCACCTGAACTCGAGTTTTCATCACCGAAATTTTCTAAATGGATTGAGCTTCTCGTGTATACGTATTAATCTAGCGAGGAATTTGATAAGGGACGAAGACGTCTTGTCTTCTATACCCGGAGCCAAAATTCTTGTCATCACATCCTGCTGAAGACATGGCACCTCCTAGTGTTGGGCACTATAAAAGTCCAAATGATTAATTTTCCACCATAGCTGATTACATGTACATATATATTTTTGAAATACCGTTGTTAATTAATTCGCCTATGGTGATTAAAAGGTAATGTCTGTATCAAAATAATGGAAACACTTGTTGACACATACAGTACGTGTATTCGTCGGTAAAATTCAATATGGTACACTGCAATCACCACGTGGACCACCCTTTGCATTCGATATATTAGTCTAATACATGCATATTTATCTAATAAATATATTTGTTTAAAGTATTTTTCTGGAGAAGATTTATCATCACTGATGAAAAACCCACTTTATTTTAGAAATTTCAATAGTGTATAGTTTCAATTGCAATTATCATACAAGTTTTATGTTTACAACTTTTCATATACTCTATATTTACATTCACAATAGGCATGTATAAGTTTTGACTGAATTAAATTAAGTTTTCGTAATGAATATCATCTTAGATTTGAGATATGGGAAGTGGCATTGAAGATCTTATATTTACATGTAAAACATTTGGATTTTCATCAAGATGGTTAAAAATCAATTACCTACAGTAGCATAAATACTTTTCCAATACTCACCTTTAAGGGATGGGAAATTTCCAAATAAATTGATTTCACTTTCATCCTTATTTTTTATTTAAAACAGGAAATAACAAAAAAAATATGACAGGGAAACTCTATTTAATTAAACTTAATTTGGGTATTAACATTACATTTTTAAAGGCAACAATAGTATGCTCCCTCGAAGTGAATGGTAAATTAGACATCTAGCTGTATCTGGACAATTTCAATAACCTCAAGTATACTTATATGTTAAAATTCTCCCATTTATTTGAAAATTAGCAAACTTTTGCAAGAATGTTATAAAAATACGTACAGAATTGGAAGAATACCACAAAAATTTGGTATCACTGACGTTAAATTGATTTTTTTCCTACACATACATGTAGAGCGAATAGGAGTAAAATTTGAGTAAATCCTCGCTTTGCTGATATATGTGGTATGAATGCAAAACGACTGGAGGATGCCCAATATACAGGGGTGCCCACTGAGTTTTTGAATTGGTGTGTCGTGCAATTCAGGGTTTGGGATAAGGCGATATTGCTAGTGTTGTGTGTGTGTGTGTGTTTGGGGGGTGTGGGGTTTGATTAGGAGGGAGTTTCACTGAAAATCGTTCATCATTAAACGCTGCTCTCTATCTGTATGTGGTGCACGCGTTGCTTTTCGCATTGATATTTCAAGCACTTTCGCTCTTCCCCATTAATCTTTTTGCTTGATCAGCTCGTTGTAATTAAAGAAAAATGCGAGTTGCATTCAGCGATTTAAAATTCTGGCAAATTCGCCATTGCCCTTTCTCTCTCTCTAGAATGCTTAGCTGGCTTCAGGGGTAAAAGAAAAGGGGAAATCGATAATTTTATATGGGTTGGGCATCTGGCACGTACAATTTAAATTGGGAGTGCATGGTTTGGACCCCTCAAGATTAAATTTAAAACCTTGTTTTGTTCATCTTTTCTTCCATATAAATCTAGTGACAACCGCATGATTGGATTACCCAACCACCTGTGACGTCATCGACCTCATTGGTCAGTGATCCTCATAAATTATTACCCAGAAAAATCACATCAGAATGAATTTATGGACTTGTGAGACTCCATTTATTGGTTCGTATACCAACAGGGTTAATCTCACAGACCTGGAAAAGTTATTAGGGAAATTAAATACTAATATTTTACAGGTGTTTTAATTCAGATATGACTGAAGGGGGAAACCCCTAATTGTTGTTTGTGTGATATCAAGGTGGTAATTTGCAAAACAAGTAAATTGTGTTCTAAAGCAGCTTCTTTTGAGCTACAAGACAAAAAGTTGTCAATTTGTAGACTTCAGGATGGTCAGGAAAAATTGTTTTAAAATTTCAATTATGTTTGTTAAGTTTAAAATGCTTAATTTGATGGTTTTGGTGATGATGAGTAATGCCATGGCACTTCTAAGGCGAGGGAATGAGGGTGTTATCATCCTGATATTATCCCCAGTTTATTTCCATCATTGATATGACAGTGCCAACAGCGAGTGTATTTTATTTTATGGCATCGATTATTCTGATTTTTAAGATTAATTTTGCTTCGCATTCAGAGAATGAGAGACCCTGAGAGCTGACTCTATATTTAATATCGAAAAAACGTTTTTATGCATATATCAGAATTTTTGGTGCATCAGCATTTATTCCTTGTATAGACATTATGCAAAGCTATGCCAAAGCATCGCCCAATATTAACCCTCACCCTCCCCATCCCTATTCCTATCAGTGCCTATAGTGTTTTCTTTATGCAAACACTTTCATCTAAAATGCATCCACAGTTTCACCTCCTTAACTTGGGCGCTGACAGGCTCGTTTCCATGAGCCCAACATAAGGAGGTTTTGATGAAACGTAAATAATATATTTTGTATACGAATTGGATTTTAAATTGCTTTGAAAAAGTAAATTTAGAAAAAAATATAATATAACTGTTCTTATTTCTCTGATTTAGTCTTTGTTTTTTTTATGAATCTATTTGAAAGGAAAAATGTTAAATGAATGTAGCAGCTTTGTTCCATATTAGAACGTGTTACTTTCTTGTATGAAGTAGCTGGTTTGTGATGGTAACATGTCCAGAACATGTTTTCTAGTTGACCGACTAAAGAAATGAATTTTGATGGCAAATTTTGATTTGCACCATAAGTTTAAAAAAAAAAACGTTATCAAAGCCATGTAACAATGATGGTCACATAAAAGTATTTGGGATCATTTTGTAAACATCTAGAATGTTCTAAAAACAGTACAACTAAGTTACTTTTTGTGAATGGTATCCAGGAGTCTTCCAGGAGTAAAATGTGTTCTAAATGTGAGTAAAATGTGTTCTAATATGGTCAAATTGACTTACAACCAAGAGTTTTCTAGATTGCATATACCTAAAGTCGACTCTCGATATAACGAACAGAGTGGCTGGTCCCTACCAAAGTGCCTATTTACATCTCGTGTATTATAGCCTCTCAGTATAACAAACCAACCACTCGATATAAGGAATGGTTCGGCTTGTAATTTCACTATCTCACATTACTAATTGACTGCTTATAACGAACAGTCGTAGGTCAGAGACAAAGAAAATCCCATTTTGTCATAAGAGTCATATTTTCATTGATTTTAAGGATTTGTTTTAAAAGTTATCTAAAAGTATTCTAACGCTTATGTAAGGGGTGCTCAAAATACTACAAAGCAACTTTAGTGTGTATACTCTCGTCATCATTTGGCAAAAATTGTATTTTTGGTGTTCAATAGAAGACAAAAGTACTGCTGGGGTCAGGGTAAAAAACTATAATGTAATTTCAGTCTCTAAAATCTGCTAGGTGTCATGAAATGCCTTGAAAGTCACCTAGGAGCGAAACAAAAAGTGTAAAACCGACCTCAGTCCCATCCCCCTTGACGTTCGTTATATCGAGAGTAGCTAGGAGGGTAATTCCCATCAGGCACAAGGTTTGGGGGTGCCCAAAACGGAAGGCGCTTCAGTTATAATAGCAAGGAAAGTTGGTGTGTAATAATCTACGTCAACAATGTTGAATCCATAGCGTCGAGATTAATTCGGTCTCCCATCTAGGACTAAGTTGTTATTATTGAAACATCCTCTTGATTAGCATTTTCGTCTGATTGTAGGCATGCATGCGTAAACAGATAGAAGGGGGTGGGGAAAGGGATACACGGATGGCTATGTCTTTTGCAGGGGACCAAAGGGTGGAGAGTGGGAGCGCCGTTTGATTGATTGCAATTACAAGTTGTCAAAAACGAGAGAATGCGAGAGCAGCGTTTCGTTTTGGATGCTTGCATTTCGCTATACTCAGCCATTCCAAGTATCCAGGGAATGCTCATTGTTTGCTGTCCTAGAGGGCGTTGCTTGTAAACTCGCAAATGCTCATTTTCGAGTGCTAAAGTAGGAAAAAAATCATTCCTGGATTCAATGGCAGGAGGGAATGGTATGCGGGACTTGCTTTAACCCTCCCCCCCCCCTCACACACACACACATTTCCAACATGGTTCTACCATAAACCAGTTTAGTAAATTAGGTCATGGTGATTGCTGACCTATGAAAACTGAAAATTGGTCATCAATTATATCTTGTCATACACTAAATCGGACAAATTCGTGGTAAGGTTTATATCTAGTGGATAATATGCGTGACCAGGTTAAACTAGAGGATAAAACGATGTTTGCAAAATAGAATTAAATGTATATTCAGTGCAGCCTGAATGGCATTTCAATGGAGCGCCGTTATGTTATGACCACTGAACACGTGATGTAAATGAAGCGCCATTACGATATGGGCTAGGGGGATTCAGCTTCTAAATTTAAGCCAAGTCAAAACAGAGTCGTGTGTTTAAGGATGAATCCGTTGAAATAATTGCAATTTTTATTTCGTCTAAGACAAGATAGAATAAGTGACTGGCGCTATTGCAAAGACAAATTGTCATCCACCTTTATTTACGGTATGTATATACATGTAGGTTGTGTCTTAATTAGTACTGGGTACATTGAATAATTTAAACTTAACGTAAATAACATGTAAATTTATATAAATTCACCTAAAGGTATTAAAAAAGCATGCATAAAATGAAACGATTTTAACTTAAATCAGACAATTTTAATAGTTCAAATGGTGGAAGATTGTAATTTTTGTATAAAAAATATGATAGTTATACAATGATGTACGATTGAAATATGTACATGTACAGTAAGTGTATATGTTTTTTCAAGCATACTTAATTGTAATAATTATATGTGAATTTTAATAAAAAATTACATTTTGTTTTTGTTTCAAACATTTTTGTACATCCTATACTTGTACATATAAAAATATTTATATCCTGTAAGTGCAACCTATTGGTAGAAGTAAGTTCACCAGCAACATGTTTATTTAATCCCAAAAATTTCAAGACTTATATGATCTATAAAACTGCAAGTATATTCTAAAATTTAAATTTCATGTGCATTTCGGTTGGCTACATAAATCGGCCTTACATCACCCTAAAGGGAATTAAATTTTTCATGGATTCACTGGAGCTTTTTTTTTTTGTGTGCAAAATATAGAAAAAAAAAATTCTGATCTTTGGGAGTGAATGGCAATTTTTATGATAGATGAATATATTATAAAATAATAAGCGGGGTTCAAGATGGCGGCCTGTTTTTTTTTTTTTTTTTTTTTTTCATCATCCAGTTTGTATATTAAGAATGCTCCCTTTAGAGACCCCGCCAGAATACAGAATTTGAAAATCCAGATCAAAAGGAGTCATCAAGGAAGATGAAAAACTCGACCATATATATATAAAACGCGAAGGAAATTCGCAGAAAAATCTTTTAGACTTTCAAATTGAGTTTCTCGTTTTCTGGCCCTTTGCCAACGGCGCTTTTTTCAATAGATTCCTCCATTCCAATATGGCGGCCCCTTTTACAACCCCCCACTTTTTTATTTATACATATAATAATTCAGTTGTTGGCGTATGTGTGATTTTTCCACCCACCCCCTTTTCTCGCCAATTCCCCCCATCCGTATTTACCCCCTTAGTAACTCCTGTATCTACAGGCGAGAGGATTTTCAGACGTGATTTGAGCTACGGCGCTCCAAACTATTGATTTTTGCGAATTTCCGACACTGTATATGCTTTGATGTTTTCATATAATATATACAGCTCGGCTTTTATCAGGGCCTCGACTGAGTTTGCCCTCGCAAAATACGAAATCAATATTGGCAGGAAGTTGAAACATTGCGAAAGCGAGAGGAAGCTCTTGCAGCCTATGCCTATGGAGCGTAGAGAGCAACACCCACCACCAGGGGATCAATCCGAATCCATTTACCCCCTCGTTCTGAAAAGAGGGGGATCCACCAAATAGAAATACGTACAAATGCGCGTGCCTCAAACAGCCAATGGCAAGGCGGCGTTGTGAGCATGCGTACTAGATGGAGCGCCCTAACGGAAGGGCGCCATCTGGCGGTTCCATCGACTTCCTTTTAAAAGATGGATAATCCTGTTTGTCCGGCGAAATGCCCTTTTGGGGGGTTGACTGGGGCATTCGTTGTTTTTAAATCTCCTGTACACCGGAAGAGGAAACGGTTTCACAAATTTCAACTTTCATCCAGCAGATATAATTGGCATGTACCATTGAGGGATATCATGCTAAAACATTGAATGGATTGAAATTATATGGAGAAATCTTGAGTGTGGTAACCTCTAAACATTCAAAAACAAATTTGTGCAATATGTTGTAAATCATTTTTGTGTAAATATCATCGTGCTGTATACACATATATTTGTCTTGAATGCTATATAATGTACAAGTATGTGTATATCGTGCATGACCTGCAATGACATATAAACACAAGAGTCAGAAGTGTTATGTATGAGCTAATAAATTTTTTCATATAATTCATTTTGATACATTTCATAGTTCATGTAAAACATGGAAGACTGACATATTGATGCATTGAAACTACATGTACTGTACATGTAGACATCTAGAGTGTATACAAATTGTATATGATAATCTTGATCTTTAGCGTAATTTAACAAACTATAAATTTATAAACCAATGCATATGTAATAAAATGTGTTTACATGTACATGCAGTATGTTACCTATATTCATTGATAATACATGTATATTTAGTAAATGTATGGATTTGCAAATTTTTGCATTGGCCTTTACATAGTCATTTCCTTTTAATTATAATATACAGTACACTGGCATACACGTTTAGATTTATGGTTTTATTTTATCAGGATTTATCATTTATTATATTTATTGATTATGACTCTACCTGTATATTTAAAAATACTGTAATCTTACATGATCAATTGCATATAAACATAAGGTCATGAACTAATTTGGGTTATTCTCAGTATGTTGTGCTCCATGGATGTTAATTGTGGGTTTTGCCTTAGAATGTCCATATAGTTGATGTTATGATTTTGTATAGATGTACCAATATACAGGTCACTTATTGGTGTACATTTTTATATGACTTAACATGTATGATATGTACAAGTAATATCTTACATGATCAATTGCATATAAACAAAAAGTCATGAACTAATCTGGATTATTCTCAAGATCATGTTTTGCACCAGGGATGTAATTAAGGATTTTGACATTGAATGTCCAATAGACGTTATCCCTTTAGGAAATTAGAACTAGACTTTTACTTCACTCTGAATGGATTATAGCTATAGTTTTCATCAAATTTGATATGATTTTGCATGGTCCTACTTTTTTTTTCTCCCTTTCATTTTTGTGTATCCCCTTCTCTATTCCAATCATGCGTGATCACCCAATATTGTTAGCAATGAGATTGCCTATATATGAAGTCCATAGAAATGCTCGTGTGACAATCTAGTCATCGCCCTAGATCCCTACCGCCTCTTCTGTTTCCCCCTATCGGCTTTTTTTTTTCGCGTTCGTTAGATTAAAAATGGGATTTTCGGAGATGAGAAAAGATGCATTCGTAGATTTGGTGTGATGAGATCTTTCTCTCGCACCGAGCTATTTCTATACTTTAATATTAAACAATCTATTTTTCCCTTAGACGAGGTTTCCTCCTTCGGATTGATCTTCTAGAATGGTATTTTTCGATACACATTTCATCAACTCCATAATTCATTTCTTCATTGTACTCCACTGTCGTCTTTTTCCTATGTTAGAGTTAGGCACTTTTTTTTAATAAAATTTGAGGTAGGCCTATAGTGCCATTCAGACGATCAGATTTTATTTAGTTTTGATGCGCGTGTGTGGAAATTGTAACGATAATGCGGGAGTTATGGCAAGAGTTGTTGAGAAAAAAAAAATACTATATATAAGTAATGAGAGTAACTGCTGACTGTGCTGTTGTAATGTTTTGATTTATAGAAAGGTCCATTTAATGTTTGGATTTTTTTTTTGTACGAAATTCTGAAGCATACTGCAATTGTTTGGTAATGTTTTGTCGTTAGTTTCACTTATATTGAACTTTGGTATTCTGAATATACTGTACATTGTGCTTGTCAGAATTATTAAGCTGATAATTAAAATTATGCAACTTATTGTCGTTTATTAAAAAAAAGGTCAAGTGTATGTCTTTGTTAGGATTGAAATTTTGTTTTACAGTGTCAAAAATCTACAAAAAATGTCAAATTCTAATAATTTTTTTTTGACATGAGTTTTTTGGAAAAACGTTTAACTTTAATTTGGCGAATTTAAATTAAATATATACATGACATTGTTTCCATTTTTTTGTATTAATTTAATATGAATTTTTAATCTTGATTCATTTTTGTTTTTCAGATTGGTGTAAAGCAAGCATCATCTTAAAGATCCACTAAAAAAGTATGTAATCTTATATAATATTTTAACATAATATTTTAAAAATATGTACATTATCTTAGTGAAAAATTGAAATTTATTTTGAAAATTGTAATGCAAGCTTACTGAAACTTTGTTTCATGTAACATGTTAACATTTTTCCATGGAATTAATGTGTACTTCTCACAAAACATTGATAGATATTGCATGACATATTTGCAAAGGGATGATTGAAGCCAAACTCCCAGACTACAAAAATATGCTACCTCACTCTCCTGCAGGGTAGCTTTACCTTTGACCTCTGGTTCCGGCTTTCGACCTGTATTCTCGAAACAGGTTCATACCTCAACATTCATTAGCCCTTGTCAAAAATTCCTCAAATGGCCCACCCACCTTATCCTGGTCCGTTCTGTTAATCCCATGCTGTAGGGACATGTAAAATATTCCAAAATACATAGATGGCGCCACCCATCGTTGTTGATTAAGTTGCACGAAGGCCCCACATTTGTCAATTTTTTTTTTTTTTTTCATATTGGCGGATTTGCCCTCAACCACCTTTTAAACCCTCATTTTTCACTCCCATCTTCTTCTACCTATTGCCTAATTTTTACATGTTCATACATCTTTCATGTAAATTGCTACGGCTGTCAGAAGGCTTTGAAGCCCAATTAATAATCTGAGTTATTAATTGATATCAGTTGCATTGCAATTGCGGTGGATTCATCAAAGTTGGAGTTGAAAGGATGGGTTTTTCAAATTTTTTTTTCAAACACTACAACATTTGATGCATTTTCAATGTTGGCAATGTTGCCAGCTATTTTCGATCATGTTACAGGAGCTTGTTTAGGCTTAAGTATTTACTCTTCAACAATATAAATATATATAAACAAGAAGACCTCCCACGTCAACTCAAATCTGCAACTCCGTCAAACTTGCCAAACCAACTTCTGATTTATTACAAGTTTTTTTTTATTTTTTTTTTGTCCGCCCCAGCGCCACCCAGCGTCCGATCGTGTCTCTCAGCGGGATGTAAAGTACTGCAACCCATTCTGTCTTCCTGCTTAACGATATCAATTTTGAGTAGAGGTCATATGTTAACGTTGGAATGGTATTCTTGAGTGACCCTTGACCTTACCGCATGCGGGAGTACAGGGACATTCAGGAACCCTGTTTGGCAATATAGCAGAATAGGTTTTCACCTCCAAAACCCAAGTCATGCTTTTTTTATTTTGTCTTGGGCGAAATAAAGATCGCACTAATTATTCTCATTCGCCTTTATGTGCACATTTACGGTTGAAGGCTCGCGGTTGGATTGGTGTGCGCATGCGCGCTAAGTGGATAAAAAGCGTGACCTCGCCAAACTTGGAGGATAAAAACAGATTTTTGCAAGATGCAAAGATGACTACGTTTGGAAATAAGTTCAATAGGTTTTCAAAGTATCGTAAAGTATCTCCATGAACCCGATCCCGTTTTCTATTTTGTCTTAGATGAAATAAAAATCCGTTATTCATGTGTGCCATGTGGAAACAATGCATGACCTGGCCAAATTTTAAAAGGATAAAAACAGATTTTTAGTAGGATGCATGTGAATAAAATGCGTGACCTCGCCAAACTTAGAGGATAAAAACAGATTTTTGCCAGAAATGAAGCGCTGTTACGATATGGTCACTGAGGATAGATATTAATAGCAGCTGAAATTATGTCACTCGCGCATCTGCGCATAAATACCATTTAAACAATTCGTTGGATTTTTATTTCGTCTAAGACACATTCGTGACCGGGGTTATATGAATACTTGATACAATAGTTTTTCAGCCGCATGTCAAATAATGAATATTGTTTTTTTAAATTGTTTTACATAAAATAATTACATGCAGTAATTCATCAAGCATAATAAAATAATTATTTAATCTAAGTCAAGACAGAAATCGTGACCTGGGAGAATTTCAAGGAAAATAGCTCCCTCTTTAGGCAATCACTCATGACGTGTGAGTCGTAAGTGATTGCCTTCTTTCAGGGGCAAAGCGGTGCTCAATTTTATCATAGCATTTTTACTAGCTATCAATTTGAAATCATATTTGCTATTCTGGAACACGTTTAAAGCTTCATTGATCTCATCTTGCCAGGTCATAAATTTTATCATCATTTATATATACTGCCCGGGGTTTTTTCTATAGTTTTGTCTCAACATTCGGTTCGTATTCATAGAATGATTTTTTTAAATCGAGTTTTTAAATATCATTTTTACTTACAGTTTCAAATTTTATAGTACTTTATGTCCATAAATAATTTTTTTATTTATAAATGGGTTCAACATGTTACCCTCGGACCATTTTTGGCCCACAACCTTTTGTAATAATCCGTAAACCATTTAAGGATTTAATTTTAATAAAGAACGTATTCCATATCAACAAATTGATGGAAATTGGCCAGGCATACAGCATACTTTTTGGATAAATGTATAATATTAGAAAGAGAAATTTGAAACCAATTTTCAATTAAAGAAAATGATGATTTGAATTGTAGCGTTTTTTTCCCTTTGGAAATATGGACCAGTTTTGGTTTGTATAGGCCTATTCGTACGATGATGATTGATATTTCGAATACAATTTTACTCCAATTACAAATTCTTTGTTTTTCTGTAAATAAACTGTAAGATGAAAAAGTCATCTATAGACAAAACTATAAGATATTTTGTCTGTATTGGAAACATGGACTCGGTAGTAATATTATTCCTGACCAGTTTTAACGTGTTAATAATCTAAGCCTTTGGGCTAATTTGAAGTGCAATTTTTTTGTTGATAAGCCTCGTATAAGCCACAGATCGATATTTCTGGGTGCTGAAATGGGCAATCGTTGATCATGGGTTTCATCCGTAGTAACAAGGGCGTTAATTCTCACTCATTTATCGTGAGGTTTTTTTTATCTTTTTTTTTTTTTGCGAAAATCCGAGGGCCGTGCCGCCAATATCAAATTAGTTGGTGCCTCGGATTCTGCTGTTTTTGATGGCGAATAACAAAGAGAAAAGTGCGAATTTCGTCTTCTTCTTCTTTGGTTCTTGTAGTTTTTTTTCTTCATCTCCCCTCCTCATAAGATCAATATCTGCGGTTCGCTTCGTTGGTTTCCATTTTCAGGAAATGTTGTTCTTCTTCAAAAAGCTACCCTGGATTTTTTAGCTTTTTTTTTTTCCAGGGATGTTTTTTTCTCTCTTCTTCTTCTTCTTCCTCCATTCACGATGCTTTTCTTTAAGTTTCATTTGTGTGGTTTTTTTCCCCTTATACATGTATATGAAACTCCCACCACTTTCTCTTTTTCGATCTTAAGCGAAGATCTTGGCGTGGCTTAGATGAGACGGAAAAAGAAAGTCTGGAGAAAGCTTATTTCGTAAAATAGACATCAAAAGAAGGTTTTTGGGCTGCCAATATGCCTTAACTCGGCCTAATCTCGACCGATTCAGTCCGTGTACTTGGTCAATTCTCGCTAAGTCTTTACAAGGTGACCGTCACGTTTTCAAAATGCTCTTTGGAATTGAAAGAACTTTGCCAGTTTTTCACTCCGCTTTTTTTTTTTTTCAGTTTAAAGTTTTAGCCTGCAGGCTTACGATTTTAAAGTTGAAAGTTTAGTATACAGTAGAACCTGTCTAAAATAACTCTTTGGAGTAGTA
>JAQGCC010002849.1:0-16993 GCA_034698905.1 Xestoiulus laeticollis
CTGCGGTGTGAATTAACACGCAAAAGTTTTCTTGATCCACATCAGTTCTACATCAACGTTGGTGTGAATCAGGTGTACACCATCTTCATTGCTTGATACTGCAACCTCCTCACCCCTGCAAGTTTTCAATTTTTATTTACCATTACGTGGCGCTACCTACTCGCGCATGCGCTGTTTTGTAAAGCGGACCTTGTCCATTGCACTTAAATTAGATCAGATTTTGATGTAAAACTGAAAACATGCAAGGCTTACATTTTGAAACACAATTGAGGAGCTTATGGATTTTTGAACAAACAATAGGTACAACTTTTTGACGATATCCTGTTCACATCTCTGTAATATTAATCAAGCGTATTAGTTTATCACTAAATTAAAGTCAATGTCATGAGTTAAAAGCTTACCTGCATCGATGCTTTTAAACGATTAACGTTTCTATGTGACGTGCGCATGCAAGCAGTTGACAGACAAACTAGACTTAAATAAATACTTAACTTTATTTACACAAACGAGAGCATCAGTTTTGTGGGTAAAACCTTTTGATGTCATGCATTGGACTTGTTGATGTAGGTTTTTTTCCCAATTTCTAGAAAACACATGCATATTCTTTATTTATCACCGTTGATTTCAATCACTTGTCATTCATCGTAAATAAGTTGCTCTAAATTTCAATGGTATACAATATATAAAGTCATTATATTGCAATTGTAAAAGTATATTTACTCGATGATCTATCAATACACTCAATCCTTTTATTATCGTTGAGTTGAATCACCTGTCATTTCTCATAAATAAGTTTTCCTATCAATTTAAATGGTATGTAATGTGATTATTGTAGTTATGAAAGTATTTACTTAATGACATATATCCATAAACTAGATCCATTTATTTTTAGCAAACACTCTAAAATTCTAGTTAAGAACAGTATATTATTATGGGCTGTTTTAACAAGAAACATTGGGCTCCTTCACGCGAACGCTTTTCCCCGCGTAATTAGATATGCGCATGCGCTGTTAATGCGCACATCTACTTACGCGGGAAAAGCGTGGCCGGCTTGTGCATAACAGCGCTCGCGTGAAGGAGCCTAACTACAAACATTAACAAGTTTCATTGACAATTTACATAAAAATTTGCTTGAAGTATAAAATTGAGCTTATATGCAGCAAAGCATTTTAAATTTTAAAAACAGCTCACAAGTGTCAATGTCCTGTGTCAACACCATGTCGGTCTCTGTATGATTACCACCTGTATACAGTGACCAATTTAGCAAATTTTGCCTGTGTTTACTTTTAGCAGGTTTTACTGTACTTTGAAAAAGAAAACAAAGACATCAATAACTGAACTGCAATCCTCTAATTTATTTTTCTGTATAATCAAACTAAAATATAAAAACAAAGAAATTGAAATAGAACAATATTACTATCATTGTTTTTGTTGTTTCATATTGAACTATAATCCACTATATTATTTATCTGTATTAAAACATAAATACAAAAAATTGAAAGAACATTTCAACAAAATTGTTATTTATTTTTTTTTGCTTTTCAGCATGTGGTATGATGGTTGTGCATTGTTATTATACAATCAAGAAACTAGTGTTTATAAGTCACTAGGTTCTTTATTGCGTGTACATAAACTTAAACTTCCAACATTTTAGTTCGTATTGCAGGCCCGCTTAAACCAATATTACATAAGAATATACAAAGTCTATTCCAATCAGATAGAAAACAGAAATGCATTCTATGCATAACCGAAACTTCCACATGGAACCGCATAGCCCCAGTCCACACTAGGCTGGAAACGCGCGTTTGGCTAGCCTCAAACAAGGCTTTTAATCAAAAAGCATTTTTGCATGAGATATTAATGTGCAAATTTTATAATTCTAGAATTTAAATTAAATTCGGTGCCCTGATTGAGGCTAGCCAAACGCGCGTTTCCAGCCTAGTATGGCCTGGGGCTTAATCTCTCAATGCACGAAAAACCAATCTGCACTTGGTAAATATACCATCATATCCATAATACCCGCAACATCATTCTACTCTATAGTCTCTAGTTAGAATAGCAAAGATATATGCCGACACACATATAGTTTTAACTCATAAAAAACATAGCTATCCACATAACCGGATCCGTAATTGATAGGGTCCGTGTAACCTGTCGGTAATAGTAGTACAATTTAGTAGCAATAAGCTCAATATGTAGTGATGTGCAAAAATTGTCAATTGCATCAAAGAATGTTTTATATTTTCCCAAGACAAAGCATATATGTATCAAGCACCCAAATGTGATCCAATAATTAATTGTAATACGCTCAACAGTTTTAATTTTGGGCTGTTGGATCCTTGATTTGTCCAATAAACAATATGGAATTGAGCCTGATATTTCTTATTAGAAACAGGAAGGGTCGATTGGCGTTGAAATATTCCTTCGCAAGGAGGACGGAAGTAGGAGAGATGACCACACCAGTGGCAGCAGCTGCTTCAGTTCCATCTTCATTCACTTCAATGAATGTCTTGTGATAGACTTCATCAACAACTGCATTTTTAGCTCCAGTAAATCCAGAGAGATCAGCTTTGGATTTGTCAAACAAATCTTTAATTCCTAAAGCCTTCAAATTTTCCGTCAATTTGAAAGTTTGGGTGATCTTAAATTTGGGCATTGCAAGCCCGACTGCCTCTGGACTAAGTTTTGCAAACAGATTCTTGAGATTCTTGGTATTGAGCTTGCTGATGAGATCAGCAAGGTTGGAATTAGGAAGCAGTATCACCATGCTTATTTGGTTTCCAGAATACTGTAGTTCTACTGCAGTGCAGTCCAGTTGGGAACTGGTAGCATAAGGCAATATCGCGACCTGATGCATCATGCTGACTTTCTTATTATTCTGGGGCTCTAAGAAGAAATCCTCATCACTAGTGGCATGTGGTTTAAATTTGTTGTTCCAGAATGCTTTCAGATATACTGCATTGACAATCACCATGAGAGTATTGGAACTGATGCTGCCATCCGGAAGTAGATTAGTGATCCTGTTATTGGTTTGGTTCTCCACCCAGCCATTGATGATTTGTCTGGATGGTTCTGGGGATGATTTGAAATCTACATTTTCAAGCTCAGATTTCAGGTTTTCGACCATGCATTCTCGTAGCTGAAAACTCTGGTCGAAATAGATTTTGTCTGCGATGTTTACTGTGTAGTTGGCTGTAGCAGTGGCGTTGTGCACAAGATCATCTTTGAGCTTCCGGTACTGTTGCAGTACTTGCTTTTGACTGGATTTTCCAAGTCTGAGTGTCGTTTGCATTTCGGCTTTTGTATTTCCTCTTGTCCCCAGGTATGTGACGAGTAGGGCAAATTGGACACTGGTTGGGGAGATGTGACAGTTTCCAGATTCTGGAAGGCTGGGTGGCTTGGCCACGCTTTTGAACAAGGCAAGAGCGAAATCAATGGATCCGTTCGCGACTGCATTGGTATCCATCATACCGCATTTTTTGTCACCGGTTTCGTCGAAACACTGTTCGGAAACGGCCACCAACGTTCCAGACCATGCCAGTAATAAGGTGCAGGTCGTCAGGACCATCCACCAGCTCATGTTCCTATTCTGTGACATTATTGATGGTGTAACTTTTATCCTGTTCCTGAAAAGAAACGATTATTTGATTATTTGCTAATGGTGGTTGTTACTTAATTAATTGTCAATGGGCATGCAATCACGATGTATGGAAGATTGCTATTGTGAAATGTTATAGCCTACGTTTACATGTTGAAATGAATCAAAATGTTCATATGTTAAAATTGATCAACGTGTTCATATGTTAAAATTGATCAACGTGTTAATATGTTAAAATGGATCAACGTGCATGTTCATATTTTAAAATGGTTCAACCTGTTCATATTATGTTAAATTGGAACAGCCTGTTCTTATTGCATGTATGTTAAATTGGAACAGCCTGTTCTTATTACATATGTATGTTAAAATGGTACAGCCTGTTCTTGTTACATGTATGTTAAATTGGAACAGCTGTATTACATAATGTACATGTATGTTAAATGGATCAAACTTTTCATATGTTAAAATAAATGAATCTGTACATAACATGTTAAAATGGAACAGCCTGTTCTTATTACATGTATGTTAAAATGGAACAGCCTGTTCTTGTTTCATGTATGTTAAATTGGAACAGCCGTATTACATAATGTACATGTATGTTAAATGGATCAAACTTTTGATATGTTAAAATATATGAATCTGTACATAACATGCTAAAATGGAACAGCCTATATTCTTATTACATGTATATTAAAATGGATCAAACTTTTCATATGTTAATTAAAATTAATCAACCTATTCAAATGTTAAAATGGATAAAGTTGATCATATCTTGAAAAGGAACAAGCCAGAGTATACACTATATGCAATACTGTATTATCAAAGTGAGCTTACCCGTTTGTTATCATCTTATTCATTACCCGTTTGCAGGAGCTAGCAAATACTGCACGAGATCTACTTTTTGGTTCTTTAGTACGTGTATATTTCCCTAGTTGTATGAATTTCCAGGTAAATCATTGACGTAGTGTTGTTTGTTGATACATGCCCAGGTTTTCCCCCTGCATAAAAATTAATCTAGTTGTTTGTCGTCTATCATTTGCAATTCGTACGTAGCTTTCATCTCATATGAAATTTCTGTCGAAATGTTTTTCAATGTTATTGACAATTGATCTTCACCAAAACACAAACACGCTCATTTATTGCTTTCTATACCATGACTAAAAAGTGGGACAATATGAGAATTAATTAGCTTTTATTAATGCCAATAAAACATGTTTAAATATATGTTTAATCCAGCATACATTGAATTATCAAAAATTATTTTTTAACTCATCACTATACATGCAATGCACATGCAGTGTACATAATCCGCACATGTATAAAATCTTAATAAAAGAGGCATATGGCTAGGGGAGGACATATTTATAATGGTTTGCACAGTCAAATAACCTGACATTATACATTTTTTTTAAAAATGTGAAAAATTTATGATTCATCATTTCGAGTGAAATATTATGCTATTGATTATATGCATACTTATCTGTTGCATATTGTTTGGCATGAAAAAACCGGTACATGTAATGTTTGTTCGTTTTGTAACTCTGCAGTGCAAGCCCTATACCTACAATGTTAAATTTTAAAAGCCATTTGCTTAATAATTTATTAAAATAAATTAATGAAAAAATAGCTCAATATTAATCACGTTTTGGTGCATACAACTGGCTATTGCATTGTATTAAATTCAACAGCATATTTGCTCTCCATTGAAATAGAGTGTGTCCCATCAAGGACAAACCTCTCAAAAAACATATATTTAAAAATAACTGGTGTAAATACATTTAAAAAATAGCCATCTGGATGCACCTATAAATATGAGGAATATTGAGCTTTTTTTCATTAATTTAATTTCTTTAGTTAATTATGGAGAAAATGCATTTTGAAAATTTAATACAGGTATACTGTACATGTAGGACTTAATTGCTACAGATTTCCAGAAAAATTCTCACCGTGGGATTATTGAGTGTGCCGTATTTTTACATGGTCGGATTACCGATGCTGCTAAGGTATTCAATATTAAACCTAAATCCCGAATTTAGAAGTAAATTAAAGTGTACTTTTCTGAATCGTGTAAGATTTCGGAGAAGATTAAGCCCCAGGCCACACTAGGTTGGAAACACGCGTTTGACTGGCCTCAAACAAGACTTTTAATTAAAAAAGAATTTTCACACCAGATATTAATGTGCAAATTTTATATTTCTAGAATTTAAATTCAACGTGATGCCACTGACTAACCAAACGCGCTTTTCCAGCCTAGTGTGGCCTGGGGCTCAGTGTTTGGTTCGAATTCAAGCTTTTTCAAGGACAACAATTAATTTGCATCGATTTTCTTAATGTGTGAATTGCATATTGTACATGTAGCATCAAAGAATTTCAAATATTAACATTATACGCATTATATGGAAGAATCAATGCTTCTTGGAGGAAGCAAATCAACACTTTCACCCATTCTTTCACCCATTGGTTGATGCTTTTGCGGGACTCATCTGGAGCAGACCTGAAATTAGCATTTTCTATAGTTCTGATTTTAGGTTTTCATGAAATACATTTCCTTAGCTTCAAGGTGTTGACCAAATACAGCTTGTCGGCGATGTGAATGGTGTAGTTTGAGGACTTGGTGGCATCATTCTCATTTTTGTAAGCACGGAATCGTGCCAGGATTTGCTCCTGGTTTCCCTTGCCCAGATGGAGAGCTTTGGTATTTTCTTTGGCTCCCAGAAATATGGTCATGAGTGCCATTCGAACATTCAGATACTGCATGTGGCAGTTGCCAGATGAAGGGAGGCTAATGGGGTCCTTGGTTACACCCTTGAACAGATCTAAGGCAAAATCAATGGATCCTTCTGCAATCCCATTGTCTGGCATGGTTGTATAGTGTCATTGTCGGTAAAACATTCTCCTGCAACAACTATACAGCTGTACGTATGTTGCGAGGACCATCCGCCAACATGTGTTCCTATCCAGTGTTTGTATTGTGAAAGATACTGTGGACGAAAATCATGATAAATTACATTAGTTTTTTTCTAAAATCTGTAGAAAAAATCATATAGAACAAATATCTTCGAAGTAGAGGGTAGAGGGTCTAGCTGGTAAACTTAATTACGGACATTTTCCATGAAATGCAATATACATATATTTAAACAAAACATTTAAACAAATAATAGAATATTTATGCTAGGTCCTCGTACATATCAGTTTCCAAGATTAGATAAAAAAAATTATTTAGAAAAAAAAGGCTTATTCTGGTATGCAACCCTATCAATACTTTATCAAGGTGTTTTGCATTCTGGGACATCGATTCTAATGTATACAAAACTTCATGTACATGAATTTTAGAACATGAAAATAATTTACTATTTCGATTATTTGGTGGCACCTTCACAAAAAGACATAATCTGCTATGAATTTGTAATTTAATTCTGCAAATTTGTTATACTTATTAATATGGAATGATGTGGATATATGATGAACCTGTCTGAAAGCATAATTTGCCTAAAATCATATTTTTCCCTGGTACCAAGAGTATACTTTTATAACTTGGTGTTTATGTACAATATTACAGTATGTTGGGCATTTGTTTCGTTGAAATAATTTTAAAACTTAAGCATGTATTTAAAACTCGATGAGGGCAATGCTTTTAAAATGTTACAAGGACAACCACATCTTAATTTTATGAATTTCACTTTGAGTGGATGGAAGATTGAAAATGAACAATGTAATTTTTTTGTTGCGATATCCTGTTCATACTTTACAATAAACCAAGACACATCCAATGATAAATTATTGTGTATTCAAAGAGAATACTTAATTACTTACTTACCTGTATACCAGTATACGAACTCTATGAAAATGGTTGTCCTTATTGTGGATAGATGCTACCGTTTTTATCAATAGTTGATTAGAACTTATTGTTCATGTTAGGGCGGATTTTGTCCTCTATGCGGAGAGCGGACAGTGAGCGAGGCTCAGAAGAAAACATCCGCCTCCTCTACACAATTCATCTATGGGCGCATGATTGGCGCACTATGTGCGCCTAAATAATGAATTTATATAAAACGCCATAGCATAAAATTAAAATACACACCTTAACTTGTATAATTAATGTGCTGATCTCGCAACAAAATTAGAATTCCGAAAAACACCTGTAGCTGAGATACACGTGAAGGCGGAAAAGTTGAATATTTTTCTACTCTGTCCGCCGTGCGCCAGAGAGAGAAGCGCATTACGCATTGGGAAGTGCGCAGTCGCCAAAGATGCATTGCGCATGCGGGGAGTTGGCGCACGGCGGACAAAATCCGCCCTACAATGAACCAGGCAATACAGTTACATTATATATGCCTGCATGTGTTTATGGAATTGATCCAGATATTTGCATAGCTTTAAAAGCCACCTGAAAATTTTATTTACAATATGATCAGACATATGGATGAACATGATGATGATGATGATGATGATGATGATGATGATGATGATGATTACATAGACTGTCTGTACATTTTTGAAAACAATTACGCCTTAGCTGCATATAATGTATGAAATTATGGGTTTTGTTTGACAGTTTTTCATAAACTAAGGTTTTTTGCTTCATTCACATTATAATTAACCTAGACTGCAACATGCTCCTCTATCCCAAAAAAACCTTGATTTGCTAAATATAATTTTGCAAATGTGTCTATTTTTCAGCTGAATTCTAAAATTGCAGATGGATTATAAAATTGTAGGAGCTATAATGATAACATGAACGAAGCATATTGCAATGTTTAGTATACATTGTCCATGATGATGTTGGTAGTTCATTGTGCATATTGCATAAGTTTATTCATTTTAGGAGTTTCAAGGTTTGAAACTTTTCCCTTCATTGGCATGGTCACGACCATGCTATGGTCGTGACATATATGTTTAATAAGTTGTTCATTAGTTTATAGATGTTCATAAGTTTTGTTATATGAAATTTATTTTCAAGGACAGTCGATCGATTAGAGACAGGTGTGTTTATACATGTACATATGGTCGTGAAATATATGTTTACTAAGTTGTTCATAAGTTTATATAATGTATGTTCATAAGTTTCGTTATAAACCTGTATCTGTATATAAAATTTATTTTCTAGGACAGTCGATCGATTAATTAGAGATCGTGAATCGATTCAGGTACCTAGTATTTTTTAAATTTATAACCATTAGCCTCCTGAAAGTATTTTTTTATTAGGACAGACATTGGCATTGATGATTACAGACTGTCCATTAATTTGGATTTAGTAACCCTATACATGTAACGGAAAGGGAATTGAGATATCTTTTTTGAAGGTCTTGCTGGTTGTAATTTATGTGCATTCTTAATTAACTGTAGGAGTTTGAAGGTTTAAAACTTTTCCCTTCATTGGTAGGCTATAATCGTACGATGCAGGTTTTATTGGGATTCCTTTTTATCAGTGTGTGTCTATACCATCTTTCCAAATTAAGGCTTGATGTATAAAATGGTCATATTGAAAAATTGACAAGTATAAAATTGCCATACAGAAAAATAGATAGATGTATATTATAAGTCAATGTTATTGATTCTAATACATGTATTTAAAAGGAAACATTAAAATAAAAGTTCACATTTTATATGCACAGATTAGGAAAATTAAAGCTTTTATAAACGATTTATCTTATTTCTAAATATGATCTAAAAATAATTGTTGACAAACTTTTCTTGCATTTTATAAACGCTTTCTAAGTTTGACCAATAAATAAATAAATACTAACAAACACATATCTCAAATACATATCATTTATTAAAACACATCACATTTCCAAGTCAAAGATTCTTGCAAGCAAGATTTCGATTTGCCAGTCAAAATATTTATCTGAATTTTCCCAACATAACGCAATTCATCACGATGGACAATTAGTTTAATTTTTAATTTTCGTCTTTGGCTCTGCTATGTTCTTGTATTTTGAAAGGATTAACGTGGTGATTTTTGGACTGCTAGTGTTTTAAATGCCTTTTGAACAGAAGAATACATTCGGTGCAATATAATATAATGTACATGTAAGTGCATTTAATACTTGCATGGTAGCTAAATAGCTCACATGTGAATAGGATGCAGACACTACAACTATTCATGAGAAGTAGGGTCGTTCATTACACCAGCGAACAATAAATAATCGTATTTTTTGTTTCTCATGAAAAAAACGAATGGACGATTAACATCGAAATGCTGATCTGCAGTCGAGGCATCACGTTTAACCCTTCCAGCAACAGTGGCGCCAGCTGCATCTGCCCCATTTTGGTCGATGTGGATGAATGTCTTGTGCTGTATAGAACATACAGAGACATCTTTATTTCCGGTAAATAGTGAAAAATCCGCCTTGGTTGGATTAAATGCATCCTTCATTCCCAACGACTCGAGGTTCTTTCTCAGATCAAAACTCTGCTGGAGAGTAAATTTAGGCATGGTTACATGAGTTTTGGATGGCTTCATATCACCAAGCAGTTTCCTAAGGTTTTCCGTGGTCAGCTTAGACACCAGGTCGTGAACATCACCGTCTGGGAGCAGAATCATCATGTCCATTTCGTTTCCTGAAAATGGCACCTGGACGGCCTTGCATCCTAAAGTGGAACTGTGTCCATATGGGATGTCTTCTGTTACACCTATCATGTCAACTTTCTTAGCTTGCTTTGATCCCGTGTGGAAGTCCTTCATGCCAATAAGGTTAAAGGGTGTTTCCCAGTCAGCACTTAGATAAGTGGCATCGACTAACACCATGGAGGTATCAGATTTAATGCTGCCTGGTGGTAAGAAATTATCAATTCTTGTCTTGGTCTGGTCCTTCACCCAGCTGTTGATGCGCTGGCGGGATGCTTCTGACTCTGATTTGAAATCATCATGATCAAGTTCATGATGCATGCGTTCTATAATGCAATCTCGGAGCTTGATGCTATTGTCAAAATAAAGTTTGTCCACGATTGTCAAGGTATATTTTGCTGTATCGGTGGCGTTGTGAATGACGTCATCAACCAGTGAACGGTAAAGTCGCAGTATCTCATCCTGTTTCAAAGTGCCAAACCGAAATGCTTTTGCTATTTCTTTTTTGGTGTTACCTCTTGCTCCTGCAAAGAGATTATCAACTGCTGCCCGAAGACTGACAGGGGCAACGAGGGTGTTTCCAGACTTTGGATGTTTACTGTGGGATTCAACAACGCTCTTAAATAATGAAACTGCAAAATTTAATGATCCATCTGCCATGATCTCATTGGTGGCAGTCGAGTTATCAGCATCATCTTCATCAAAACAAGGTTCTGAATCTGCCACTGCTGTGCTAAAACACACCAGCATGGTGCACACCGTCAGTAGTGCCAAGTTATGGTGTTGCATTGTAGAATATTGTTCTGAAAAAGGCATTATTATGATAAATTTCTCAATCTTTTTTTGGGTTGCCTATATACACGTACAATATAAGAACCAAAAGAGACATGCAATGAATTGTGGCATAAATATATTGATTATTAAGTACGTATAAAATACCTAGACCTTTAATTTACATACCTACTGGTAGCGATAGAATGCCTGTAGATCAGTAACTAACTTTATGGCTTTTTGGCTTATATATACTGTAAAGATAATTTTACAGATGTGTATTACATGTAACGTTAGTGGTGATCGATCAACATCATACATTTCTATTATGATGGTTACTAATTTTGTAATAATATTGATCGATTGAAAGCCACATAGTGCAGATTACCAGCTTGCATGCCATTAATTATTCAGTTAGCACATCTGCTAATAAATTATAGTTTCTAGTCTCATTTTATAAAATAGTCTGGAGAACGGTAAAAAAAACTATTCAGCCATTATTCTAAATTAATTAACAATTCGTTGGTTTATTTCCACACAAAAATCGTATTTACAGTTTAATATGCATGAGGTTCAACTTCCCTGGTAGATGTATAACAATCCTTGTTGCACTGATCGATATTCTTACAAACATGGTAAATTTTACTATTTGATTAAAACCTCACTTTGAAATTTATCTTCGAATATATACAGTGGAATTCGCTTATAACGATGCAATCAGATCATTATATCCGGATTTATAAAAAATAACACGTGCATATAATAACAATAATAACGTAGATACATACATACATGTGTACAGAAATACAAATTTTAAATAATTTATGTTGTATTAAATGTTATGCCTGAAAATTAAGCGGTTTGGTACAGCTAAATTTGCTGGACATTTTTATAAAATATAGTGAAACAGTTTTTCTAAAAATACAGGAAAAAGTATAGGCTAAGCCACTTATTCAGTAATAAAGATAAATTTTAAAGTTTGTTTAGTTTTATAGCTCATGTATTTCTAAATTTAAAAATTTCAACAAATGTCAGCGGTAATATGAATGTATAATTATTAAATTTGACTCTCGGAAAATTCTCAAAAAATCGTACGTATAGAATATACATGTAGAAGAATGAAAGAATCGTTTTTCATTTCAAAATGATGTCCGTATACATGTAATCGTTATATCCGACATCGTAGCCGAACAGTAGAGCTGACTGTGTGAGTATTATTATTATTATTATAATTTCTTAAAAAATAATTAAAGAATGGTGCTCATACAATTTGGGTACAGTGTATTCTGCTAAAATCTTTTATATAGGTCCATGATGATGTGGGTAGTCATATCGTATATGTATACTGTATACATATTAATTGACTTTAGGAGTTTCAAGGTTAGAAACTTATTCCTTCATTGGCAGGCTATAATCGTACGATACAGGTTTAATTGGGGATTCCTTTTGTGTGTCTATACCATCTTTCTAATGTTATGTGTAACATTGTCATATTGAAAAATATATATGTTATAGGCCATTAATTTAGTAATATATAGATTTCTTTGCGAGTACAATATTTAAAAGCAACATTAAAACAGTTCACATTTTATATGGACAAATTAGAAAAATTAAAGCTTACATGTACATAAGCAAAATTATTTTATCAAGGCAAACTTATTTTTTCCTTGTTTTTGTCGAAAATATATTGAGTTACTGTATTTGCATACTGCTGGACCTTATAAGTAAAATACTTTTAATATGTTGCTTAATCCATTCTCGTTTTATAAACGTTTTTTCTTATTTCTAAATTTGATCACCAAATTTGACAAAACACTTTTCTCAGGTACATATTTTATTAAAACTAAGTACATTATTAATACAAGGGTCATTTGCAAGCAAGCTTTCCTCGATAAACTTACAATTGTACTGGTTTAATCATGTCTAATCAATCACTAACTTTAATTTTATGTAAGATGTGCTGTCAGTAATATCAGTAAGTAATGTAAAGTCAGTAAGCACAACAAAAAATCCTGAAAAACAATGAAATATAAATATATATATATATATGCATGTACGTAAAATTATTTTTTTTGTTATTTATTAGATTAAATATACAAAACTGATAGTGATATTACAAACAAACCTATATGGATATAAATGGGAATTTCATAGCTTTACAAAATCAGAAATTTATGAAATTCTGTAAGAAATACAAAGAAAGGTTGCAAAATATGGGAGATTTTGTGATTCCAATGAAACTATTAGAATGAACTATAAGGTACATCTAATTTGATTTTACATGGCGAAGTAATATTTTGAAACCCAACATCCAGAATTTTGTAAATTTTTATTTACAAAATGTATTTTCAAATTAACGGTTTTCCAATTAATGCCTTGCAAATGCAATTATTCTATATGGGGCATTAGTGACATTATTCAGCAAGCCATTCTGAAGCTTGGAGTATTTTTCAAGACAGAATTACAGTATTAATTCAAATAGATTTACAGCTTATAGCGTATACATTCGCGTTTTATTAATGTTTGACAATTAAATAAATACTATAACAAACACATTTCATATGTACATCCTTTATTAAAAACAAATCACATTTCCAATTACAAAGATTCTTGCAAGCAAGACTTCGATTTTGCACATAAAATATCTATCTGAATTTTGCCAATGTACATCAGCACTACGGGCAACAAGTTTTAATTTTTATTTTCGTTTTTGGCTCGGATCTGTTCTTGTATTTTTTAAGGATTAACGTGGTGCTTTTAGGAATGCTAGTGTTTTAAATGTATGTCTTCTGAATAGACGAATACATTCGGTGCAATATAATTTAAGTGCATTTAATACTTGCATGGTAGCTAAATTGGCTTACAAGTGAATGAGGTGCAGACAATGCAACTATTCATGAGAAGTAGGATCATTTATCACACCAGCGAACAATGTATAATCGTATTTTTTGTTTCTAATGAAAAATACAAATGGACGATTCACATCGAAATGCTCATCTGCAGTCGAGGCATCACGTTTAACCCTTCCAGCATCAGTGGCTCCAGCTGCATCTGCACCATTTTGGTCGATGTGGATGAATGTCTTGTGATGTACCGAACAGACAAAGACATCTTTATGTCCAGTAAATACTGAATAATCAGCCTTGGCTGGATTAAATGCATCCTTCATTCCCAACGACTCAAGGTTCTTTCTCACTTCAAAACTCTGCTTCAGTGTAAATTTAGGTATGGCTACATGAGTATTGGTTGGCTTCATATCACCGAGCAGTTCCCTAAGGTTTTCCGTGGTCAGCTTGGACACCAGGTCGTGAACATCGCCATCTGGGAGCAGAATCATCATGTCCATTTCGTTTCCTGAAAATGGCACCTGGACGGCCTTGCATCCTAAAGTGGAACTGTGTCCATATGGGATGTCTTCTGTTACTTCCATCATGTCGACTTTCTTAGTTTGCTTTGATTCCGTGTGGAAATCTTTCATGCCAATGGAGTGGAAGGGTTTTTCCCAGGCAGCACTTAGATGAGAGGCATCGACTATCACCATGGAGGTATCAAATTTAATGCTGCCTGGTGGTAAGAAATTATCAATTCTTGTCTTGGTCTGGTCCTTTACCCAGCTGTTGATGTGCTTGCGGGATGCTTCTGCATGTAATTTGAAATCTTCATGAGCAAGTTCACGATGCATGCGTTCTACAATGCAATCTCGGAGTTTGATGCTTTTGTCAAAATAAAGTTTGTCCACGATTGTTACGGAAACCTTCGCTGTATCGGTCTCGTTGTACATCAAGCTATCAATCAGTGATCGGTACACTCGCAGTATCTCATCCTGTTTCAAAGTGCCAAACCGAAATGCTTTTGCTATTTCTGTTTTGGTGGTACCTCTTGCTCCTGTGAAGAGAACATCAAATACTGCTCGAAGACTTAGTGGGGAAACGAGGGTGTTTCCAGACTTTGGGTGTTTACTTTGGGATTTAACAACGCTTTTAAAGAATGAAATTGCAAAATTTAAGGATCCATCTGCCATGATCTCATTGGTGGCGGTCGAGTCTTCGACATCGTTTTCGTCAAAACAGTGTTCTGAATCTTCCACTGCTGTGCTAAAACACACCAGCATGGTGCACACCGTCAGTAGTGCCAAGTTATGGAGTTGCATTGTAGAATATTGTTCTGAAAAAGGCATTATTATGATAAATTTCTCAATCTTTTTTTGGGTTGCCTATATACACGTACAATATAAGAATACTCAGAGTAATATGAATATAAAGAAAACCTGTTTAAAGTGACCAGATAAAAATTTGTAACGGAGTTGGTCACTGTATACAGGTGTCTACATACATAGAACGACATATTTTTGATACAGTACTTGCTAATTTGAGTTGCTTTTTTATAATTTAAAAGGTTTTTCATGCACTCAATGAAACAGTTGGCATTTTTGGAAATGTTTTCCAAAAACATAAATTTCCCTAGTCTTATAGTTTCTGTCATTTTATTATTTTTTATTAATTTGTATTGACTAGATCATAGAATGTATTGGCTGACAATAAATTAAAACAGTTAAAATCAAAAGAAAACAATAGGATTTTTCTAAGAATTTTTGCTAACAATTGGAACCAATAATCTTCTAAATAATAATAAAAAACCATAGAATTTCTGTATTGGTTTTCGACCAGGTATGCTTTCATATGATTAGCTGGGTGGTATGAATAATGTTATGCCAAATTTACATATTTTTTATAAGAATTCTTCTTTAGCTATCGCTGACCTATTTTCAGTCAACCTGGTCACTTTATTAGGAACATTGGCAATGTAAAATTTGCAAAAGAGATGGCGCACATTGGTCACTGCACAATAGACAAGTGGTCACTATACAGAGAATTTTTATAATGGAAATGTATTGTTCCAAAACCATTTTATGAAAAGCGGTTGCCATGCACATGGTCACTTCGCCAGGTATTAGTGTACAATGCATATGCACATTTGAATGATCTTTTCAAGAATTTTTATCAAAATTACAAACAATTAAGGATTGTTTTTCATATATTGATACATTATTAAAATGAAACCCTTTTTCTATAATAACCATCTTTCATTTTTCTTTTTCGGAAATAAAGATAATCATAAACGAAACAATAAATAAAAATTCTCATGTAATAATACTCATCAGAGATAATTAAGTTGACATGCAATGAATTATGACAAATGTTTTGAATATTAAATACCTAGACCTTTTGATTAACTTACCTACTGCTGAGGATACGATGCCTGGAAATCAGTAATGAACTATGGTTTTTTGGTCTATATATACTGTAAAGATATTTTAACAGATGTATATTAGCGTCATAGTGCATAGTGATGATCGATCGACATCATGCAATTCTAGTATGCAGGTTACTAATTTTGCAAATAAGTTTGATTGATCGTCAAATTTCTATCTGCAAAACACATAGTGCAGACTGATTACCTGCATATTTTATGTCATTACTCAGACAGTACATCTGCTGATGTAGATCCTAGTCTCATTTTATAAAATTATTCTAAAGCAAGAGATTCAAATTCCCCTGATGCATGGGACCCTTTCTAGTTACAGTGACCGTTATTTCTCAGTTTTTAAATTTCTTACAATCATGGTAAACTTTACTAATTAAAATTTGCTTCGTATATACAGTGGAATTCGTTTATAACGTTGCTGGAAAAACCGATATTTCGAGTATAATTCTGTTCGGATATAACGATAATCCGGATATAGCGATCCCATTTCAAAACGAAAAATGGTCCTTCATTCACCTATAACGATTTTTGGAGTTTTCCAACATCTTTCCCATTTTTCAAGTGCATGTAATATAATGACAAAATAATATGCATTCTTAAAGTGTTTTTGCATTTTTATCTGAAATATTATATTTTTTTTATTTTATTAACGAAACAATAACGTAAAATATTTTTTTCGTATTTTGTAATAAACTTAATAATTACATTTATATACATACCTCATCGGTTTTTTTCCTTTGTTCTCGGGGGTTGATATTCGTGATAAAAACCCCGAAATATGCAAATTT
>JAQGCC010002850.1:0-16990 GCA_034698905.1 Xestoiulus laeticollis
AACACTATTCTCTTCGAGAAATCCCGAAAAATGATAGATTTCCGGGCCAATCAGGAAGAAGAAAAATGTCACGTGCACCGCATAGCCTATCGACCAGTGCTGTCTAGATAGGGATATATGCCGGATATATGATAGGGAATTCTCAGTTTCCAGGAAAGAGTTTCGATAACTCATTGAGACGGAATCTCTGCTAGGATAGCGGCATTTTGCGCAGCAGTGGTAGCTAGGCTGCATCTCAGCCTCAACTTGAGTTTTTTGATAAACTCAGCCGAGTTGAAGCTAAGTCGCCTTTTGTTGCGCAGCAGTGGTACGGGGGTTAGTGGTTGCGATTTGGATACAGATTTAACATCAGTATTTTCCATCGGTAGATATCGCCGAGGTCCTCAAGGAATTCCAGTGCAAGTCTTGCTTCAAGCTACTCGGCTCCAGAGCCGCTCTTCAGAGACACCTTAAAGAGGTTCACAACAAGGACCAGAACATCGCTGCCACGTGCGACCGATGCGGCAAGACCTTCCAGAACAAATCCAACCTGAAGATCCACATGCTGACGCACTCCGGAGTGAAGCCCTTTCGGTGAGTAAATAAAACCTCTTCTTCTTATTCCTACAGTTGCCCTTGTCTGCGTGTCCCTAGTCGTAGTTGGTTTTGGTAATCTCGCTTCGCACGATGGTGGTTTTTTTTTTAATGTGGGGCTTTGTGCTCGATCGTAACGGCTTGGGGAATTGCATGACGTAGTTGATGGTGCTCGAGCTTGGGGCCAAATAGTTGGCGGCGATTGATTGCGACGCAGCTTTCTCGTAGAGTTCACTTAGAAGCTTTGTTCCCACATACTCTTCCCATTCAAAATTCTGGCACTTTGCCCTCTGCCACATGACATACTACATGTTGACTGCAGGCTAAGGAATTGAATTGAATTCTCGGTTTACGAAAGAATGAGTTCGGTTGATGCAGAGTCGGAGCGTGTTTCTCTCATCGCCTCGAACAGGAAAGTCTTTTTTGTTACGTTCTAGAACAGGAAGTTCTCTTTTTTTATATTTGTTACGTTCTAGAACGGAATGTAATTTTCTTTAAAGTTCTAGAACAGGAAGTTCCTTTTTTTTTTTTTGATTTTTGGAACAGGAATTTTTTTTTTTATATTTGTTGCGTTCCAGAACGGAATGTAATTTTCTTTAAAATTCTAGAACAGGAAGTTCATTTTTTTTTTTTTTTGATTTTTGGAACAGGAATTTTTTTTTTTATATTTGTTGCGTTCTAGAACGGGAAGTTCTTTTTCTTTGAAGTTACAGAACAGGAAATTCTTTTATTTTGGTTGAGGTCAGGTTACGTTCCAAAACGTGAAGTTCTTTTCTTTAAAGTTTCTAGAACAGGAAGTTCTTATTATTTGTTACATTCTGTTCTAGAATGCATTTAAAGTTCTAGAACAGGAAGTTCTTTAATTGAGCTTTTTGGAACAGGAAGTTCTTTTTTTTTTTTGTTACTTTCCAGAACAGGAAGTTCTTTTCTTTAAAGTTCTAGAACAGGAAGTTCTTTTTTTTTTGTTATGTTCTAGAACAGGAAATTCTTTAATTGAGTTTTAGATCAGAAAATTCGTTTTTTGAGCTTTTTGGAACAGGAAGTTTTTTTTTTTTTTTTTTTTGTTACGTTCCAGAACAGAAAGTTTTTTTTTTTTTTTTTGATTTTTAGAACAGGAATTTCTTATTATTTTGTTGCGTTCTAGAACAGGTAGTGTTCTTTTCTTTGAAGTTCCAGAACAGGAAAATCTTTTATTGAGTTTTTAGATCAGAAAAGTTCTTTTTTGGTTTTTGGAACAGGAAGTTCTTTTCTTTTAAAGTTCTAGAACAGGAAATTCGTTTTTTTTTCTCACAAATTACTGCGCATATTTGACGTGTAAAGCCGCATATCATAAAAATAAAAAAAATAATTGTTTGCTGGCGACGAAGGTCCCAGAACAGTAAAAGTACGGCTTTGCTACATATTCCGTGTGTCATAAAGTGTAACTTACTACGTGTTATTCACAAATGTACGGCATCATCCCGGTTTCGATTAAACGCTTACGTGCTCCTGCAGGGTAAGGAATTGAATTGAATTGAAATCAGAAACATAATTTTTTGTCGATACCTGCTTCCCTAACATAATTTTTTGTAATTTAATATTACTCTTAATAGGTAGTGTGCTAGTGATCTAACATGAAATGATCAAATGATGTTGTAGTTTACGTCTTTTCGTTAAGTTGTATCGTAAAGATCTCTCATCTTCGAGAAATGTAGGATATAAACCGTACGGCTCTTTTTCGGCAAAATGCCGCAACGATTCGGGTTTCGGCTTTTTACTGACTTTTGCTTTTCTCGGTCTTGCATATTGTTTTTTCCATCACTGAATGCTTGCGGCTTTGGATTTTGGCATGCGAATGTTTTCCCATTTGCTCGGCTTTTGTTCGTAGTTTGCTAGTTTTTGTTATCGTTTGCCGTTGTTCGCACATTTGACTCAAGTTTTGTTAGCTTCGCTTCGCAGCAGGAACATGCGAGCCGCTTCGCTGCCGCTGATTTGGCTGATTTGCTGTTTGCGCAGTTGTTGTCGTGGAATATATCTCGACTCTTATCACAGTTTGGATGTAATATTGTCCGTGACGCGCTGCCTCGTAGTAACCGCTTTGCATATAACCCGTGTGCCGTGTTGTAAAGCAGAGGTTCTCAAACGTTTCGGTTCTACTATTTTACGCTCCTAAAACTAAAACCGTGGACATTCAAAAATCTTTAGGGACCAAAGTTTGAGAAACGCTGCTGTAGATAAACTTAACGCTAGCTCGTGTCTCGCATTTGCTTCGTCGACTCCCCGTGTCCCATTTTTACGATAACAGACAATGAGAGTGTCCGCTGACTGATCGTTAACATCCCGTCCGAACCAATTTTCTTTCCTCCACCGCCCCCGTTGTCCTCGTTGTATTATTTCAGATGCACCGAGAACAGCTGCACCGCCGCCTTCACCACCAAACAATGTTTGCAGTTCCACTACAAGAAAGTGCACGGCTACACCATGGAGACGATGCCGTCGATAGAGCGCTGCATCGCCTACACCTTCGAGAGCTACTCGGGTGGACAGGGCGAAGACGAGGAGGACGAAGAGGCGGCGAGCAACGAGGAGATAGCGCGCTCCATCGTCTTCGGCAATCCGCACAGCGTGCCGTCAATGACCACGGCCAGCGACCTGCAAGACTCCTCGTCCGTGTGCTCCTCCGGTGTGACCGCCTTCCCCGCCAAGGACGATATTCTAATGCCGCCGACCGCAACTCCGGTTCAGGGTGTCGCTTCACCGTTGGACGACCACCAGGAGATGGACAGCCTGGAGGCCATGGCCCTAGAGCCGTGCAGGGCGGTAGAGGTGGAGGACCGCAGGGAAATGCTGGACGTAGCCGATGCGAGGATGAGGGATCCGATGGCGGAGCAGCAAATGAGGAACCAGATTGACGAGCGGCGGGAAGTGCTCGAACAGCAGCAGCAGCAGCACCTGGAGGAAAAGCAGATGGCGGATGCTGCGGCTGAGGAAGGAGAAATAATCAGGAGGGAAGATCAGGCCGATGATTCGCTGGGAGAACACCTCGCGTCTTCACCGCTGGCTCAGGTTGAGGTCATGTCCCTGTCCTCGGATCCCAACGTGGCCGTGGGAGAATCCAGGATGGGAGGCGGCGGCGGCGGCGCGGAGGAGGAGGAAGGCCGCGTGGACATGAAGGGACAGGTGTTCGATCACGCGGACGTGGAACGGATGGATTCCTCGGACGTTGACCTGGACACTGATCTGGACGATAACATCTCGGAGCAGAGCCTGGAACTGGATCCGAGAGACAACCCTTCGCCGGTTATGATGATGCGACATCCGCAGCATCAGCACCTGCCGGATCACTCGCTCGAACCCGACTGCATCCCGCACGTGGCGGCAGCCATCGCCGCCAGCTCCCTCTACGGCACGCTGGGCGGTCGCCACCTAGTCAAAGACGATGCCAAGGAGTTCGCCAATGAGATGGTGGCCAGCATGGCCTGCGACTTCGCCATCGTACGACACTACGCCGCGAGCCTGTCCGCGCAGCAGCACCAGCAGCAAAGCGACTACGCCATGCAGATGCGACACCACCTGGAGTTGGGCGGAGGAGTTGTCGAGCCCATGGATCATCGGCAGGAGGAGGAAGAGGAAGATGACCTGGGTGCGGAGTCATCCAGCGCGGAGGACTTGAGCAGCACACTCACTCGCTATGACCTGGAGCGACACCACGGGGATCCGTCCACCGTCAAGGTGGAGGCTGACGATCTGTCCGGCATGTGCGAAGATCTGACCAAGCGACAGCGACTGTCTCCCGACGACTTGCTGGCGGCAACGGCACCGCCGGACGATGACGGTGAAGAGGACGAGGAGGACGCGGTGCCGAGAGAAGATCCCTCCATGAGCAGTCTGGCAGCGCAGCACGAGCACTCCATCAACCAGTTCCTGAGGCACCAGATGGCGCTGGCACACCGCGATCTCGACCGACTTCCGATGCACAGCCTGGACCTGAGCCTGCCGCGCACCACCGCCCACCTGCTGGAACATCTAGCGCGGACAACGACAACCTCGTCGCAGCAACATCCCATGGATTCCCACATGGCGCCGCCGCCGCCACCGCGCACCATGTCCTCCTCCCCCGAAGACGGCGGTCAGGATTCGCCGCCGCAGGGCCGCGGCGGCATCCACCTCGGTCAGATGTCTTTCCACGGACTGGATTCCCTGCCGCGACCGCTGCCGCACAGGCTCGACCACCTCGCGCTTGGCCTGGAGCAACACCTGGCCCGCTCTTCGCCGTCGCAGGATGTGGATATGCCGCGGATGGTGGAACCCATGTCGCCCTCCTCGCAACCCTCCCAGCAGCAGCAGCACCAGCAGCAGTCGGCTCTTGCGCACGGCATCGAACAACACCTCGTCGTGCGACAAGTGGCGCCTCACGGCCTCGTCGACGGCCACGTGGTTCCGCCGTACGTGGTGGACCACATGTCCAGGCTTCCTCATCCGCCGCCCAACGCGATGGATGCCTACGCACGCGGATCCATGGAAGCGGCTCTTGGCCGACCGCCACCCAATCCCAACAACGCGATGGACAACCTGTCCAGGGCCGCTGCCAACCACGGCATGGAATTCCTGTCGCGGCTATCCCCGCTACCGCGTACCCACCGGCTGGAGGCCATGGCCCGCACTTTCAGCTACTCGATGGAACATGCCGACGCCTATCTAGCTGCTGCCGAACACCTGTCCAGGCCACCGTCGTACTCTTCGGAGCAGAGGGCGACGCCGCACTCCCTCGACCTGAGCACCTCGCGCGCCATGGACAGCCCGCAAGCGCAGCAGCACGAGGGCGGCCGCGCGGCAACGTCGCCACCGTCCTACCAGGAATGCTCGCCGTCTACTCCCTCCTCGTCTTCGTCTTCCTACCAGGCGACCGCCACACCTTCATCGGCGTCGTCGTCGCATCCCCAGCCCTCGTCCCCTGTCCCGACGTCATCCGTTCACTCTAACTATCCCACTTACCTGGAGTACTACTGACCGTTTATCAATCTTCTGTCTTCTCTTTTATCGATGGTGTGCGTCGCTGTTCTCATCCTCACCGTTTTATCCCGACTACCTCCGTAAACCTACGTCCTGACTTTTTTTTTCTTTTTCTTGCGCCTCCGTTAAAGCTCATATGGTCATGTTTCGGACCGTGGAAGAAGCACCGTATCCACACTTCTCCTCTCTAATACCCTCGTTTTCCGTTCTTACCTTGCCCATAATACGCCACCACACCTACTCGTTTCCCCCCCCCTAACACGCCGTATCCCTTAGCGGCGTCTAAAACCTCCAACAAAAAAAAATACCCTCGTTTTAATTTGTTCCGATCACCACCCCGCATCTCGGATCCTCAGCGTCTTCGAGCAATTCATGACTTCGTGTTTTGCGTGCCCGATAACGATGCTGAAGTTAACCGTCATTTTACGCGCTAGCATTTCATGACTTTGTGTTTTGCGTGCATGAAAATCATGCTGAAGTTACCCGAAGAGATTACCCGTCATTTTACTCGCTAGTCGGTTGGAAAAAATCATGCGTGGATTTATCCGATATGCATTTGGAGAAAATTCGTATGACGCATACGTGGATATTTCTGATATGTATTTTTTTTTTTTTGCCGCTAGCCCAGGGGTCGGCAATTTTTTGAGATGGAAAAGCCAACAGTGATAATTTACAAAATTTCTAAGTTTTTAAAGAGCCGCTTTTGTGTATTATGGTGTATAATAATATATACAGAACATGACATTGAAAGAGCCGCATGCGGCTCGTGAGCCGCAGGTTGCCGACCCCTGCGCTAGCAGAGTGGAGAAAATCATATGGCATCCAGGCATCCCAGCCATCTTATTTTTCCTATAATTTCCTATATTTTTGATGTCGTCTTATATTGTCCTATATTTCCTTAAGTTGTCCTATATTTTCGTTAACTTTTGTACAGGATTGTAATAACCAGGGTGACAAACAAGTCCTGAAAGTCATAAAATAGTTCTAAATATTCCTAAAAAATCCTGAAAGTCCTAAAAAGTCTTTAAAGTCCTGAATATTTCTAAAAAAAGATGCTAAAAGTCCTGAATATTCCAAAAAAAAAAATGCTAAAAATCCTTAAAAAGTCTCAAGTTCTAAGAAAGTCTTAAAAGTTTTAAATATTTCTAAAAAAGGTCCTAAATATGTTTAGAAAAGGTCATAAAAGTCCTAAGAAAGTCTTAAAAGTCCTAAATATACCTAAAAAGGTATTAAAAGTCATTTTAAAGTCTTAAAGTCCTAAAAAAAGTCTTAAAAGTCCTAAAAAAAAGTCTTAAAAGTCCTAAAAATTCCTAAAAATGGTCCTAAAAGTCCTTAAAAAGTCTTAAGTCCTAAGAATGTCTTAAAAGTCCCAAATATACCTAAAAAAGGTCCTAAAAGTCCTAAGATAGTCTTAAAAGTCCTAAAAGAGTCTTAAAAGTATTAAATATTCCTAAAAAAGGTCCTAAAAGTCCTAAGATAGTCTTAATAGTATTAAATATTCCTAAAAATGGTCCTAAAAGTCCTAAGAAAGTCTTAAAGTCCTAAATATACCTAAAAAAGTCCTAAAAGTTATAAAATAGTCCTGTATTTGTCCTATATTTTCAAAGAAAATGTCCTATAACTCCTATATTTTTATCTCTAAAAGCAGCTGGGATACCTGCATATCCGATATGCATTTTTTTGCACCCGGGTGGCCGTAGGGCTTATTTATGGTTACGGATCCCCCGTGCGGTTGACCAGCGGCTCTTGACATCGGAGATTCTGTTCGGACATCTCTGGAGGCTTTGTCGCGGGCGGTGATGTCGCTGATATCGGTTTTGAACAGTCGATGGTGTGCGCTAGGAATGGTTCCTGCAAAATCTAGTCAGGACTCATCTCTAGAAAATTTTACTGTCTAGCAACTCTCTTGTCTCAAAATCTTTGTTACGTGAACTTGTCTCGGTAAAAGACCCGAGGAATTGAAAATTTGTGTCTTGGAAGCAATTTTGAAACCGGGAATTGAAACTTGGTGTCTCGGGAGTAATTTTGAGACGCAGAATTGAAAATTTGTGTCTCAGAAGCAATTTTCAGATACGGATTTGAAAATTTGGTTTTCGGCAGTAATTTTTGAAACGCAGAATTGAAAATTTGACTGTCGAGAAAGCAATTTTGAGACCTGGAATTAAAATGTGGGTCTCCAAAGCAATTTTCAGATGCGTAGTTGAAAATTTGTGTCTCGGTAACACTTTTGAAATCAGAAATTGAAAACTTGAGTCTCGGAAGCAATTTGTTGACGCAGAATTCAAAATTTGGGTCTCGGAAGTAATTTTGATACGCAGAATTGAAAACTTGGGTCTCGGAAGCAATTTTTAAACCGGGAATTGAAAATTTGGGTCTCAGTAGTAATTTTGAGACGCACAATTGAATATTTGGGTCTCGTTAGTAATTTTGAAATCTGGAATTAAAAATTTGACTCTCGGAAGTAATTTTGAAGCCGGGAATTGAAAATTTGGGTCTCGGTATTAATTTTGAAATCTGGAATTGAAAATTTGTCTCTCGGAAGTAATTTTGAGATGCAGAATTGAAAATTTAGATCTCGGAAGCAATTTTGAAACCGGGAATTAAAAATTTGGGTCTCGGTATTAATCTTGAGACGCAGAATTGAATATTTGGGTCTCGGTAGTAATTTTGAAATCTGGAATTGAAAATTTGACTCTCGGAAGTAATTTTGAGATGCAGAATTGAAAATTTAGATCTCGGAAGCAATTTTGAAACCGGGAATTGAAAATTTGGGTCTCGGTATTAATCTTGAGACGCAGAATTGAATATTTGGGTCTCGGTAGTAATTTTGAAATCTGGAATTAAAAATAAGGGTCTCGGTAGTAATTTTGAAATCAGGAATTGAAAACTTGGGTCTCGGAAGTAATTTTGAAATCTGGAATTGAAAATTTGTCTCTCGGAAGCAATTTTGAGATGCAGAATTGAAAATTTAGATCTCGGAAGCAATTTTGAAACCAGGAATTGAAAATTTGGATCTAGGAAGCAATTTTGAGACATTTGTAGCAGGTCTCTAGCGTGCACCGACTGCGGTAACAGCTTCGGAGATGCCCTTCGGAAACTCCTGCCAATGCGTCCCCGAATCTCCAGAGCTCTTTCCCCTCGTACGCTTCATCGTCTTTATCCCACCTTTTTCCTTTTTTCGTGTTGCTTTTCCACGTATCTCCGAAGAAATACTCCCCGTTGTTTTTCCAACTTTTTATTTTCAAGAGTGATCGTTCGACAAACAGCTATCGTGACTTCTTGATCGAACGGATCTTCGAATATCATTTCGATCGGTTAGTGAATTTTTACGCATTGCTCATTCTCCCGCTCCCTCTCCCGATACTCCGGGTCCTTCGATGCGGTGCCGAGCAGCTTTTTAATTTTAAAAAAATACAGAAAACGCGTTGTCCGAGTACGTGTCCGAAAGTATCCGCTTTAGGACACCTGGAACGTTGAGATGGACCGATAAGAGGTTTTCGTTTTGGGTTATGTTGCAAAATGAGGAATGACAGGGTACGGGAAGAGAACGAAGAGGATTTTGTCGTAAAACAAGTCTGTGATCTTATTGAATGAGGAGGAAAAGAGGAAAAAAGGAAGAAGACACAAGAAGGCTGTGAAAGGATTTTTAAATTTTATTTTACGTGTCGCGAAATATTCTCGGCTTTTTTTCATTTCGGTCTAGCTGCCGGCGCTACGTCCTTTTTTTTCGGTTTGGAGGCCTGCTTTTTTATAATTTTATTTCTACCGCGCTGCACTTTTGCTTCCTGATTTTTATTCATCCGTTTTGTTGTGTTTTTCGCATTTCGCAGCGTTTTATAAACGGTGGAAATTTCGGTTTATCGACGCGTTGAATTTTAAATCATTTGCGGTTTCTAACTACGAATACTCGTTGAATTTTGAATCTCACGGTTATCGTAAAAACTCCCTAAATGTCCTAAAACCGCGGTCGTAGTCTTAAAAACTTCTAAAAGTCCTAAAAGTCCTAAAAAACTTGCTAAATGTCCTAAAATCACGATCGTAGTCTTAAAAAACTACTAAAATGCCTAAAAGTCCTAAAAAACTCGCTAAATGTATTAAAATCGAGGTCGTAGTCCTAAAAAACTAATAAAAGTGCTAAAACGCTTCCTAAATTTTCTAAAATTGCGGTCGTAGTCCTAAAAACTCAGAAAAGGCCTAAAAGTCTTAAAAAACTCCCTAAATGTCCTAAAATCGCGGTCCTAAAAAACTCCTTATTGTCCTACAATATCGGTCCTAAAACTCCTTAATGTCCTAAAATCTTGGTAGTAGTCCTAAAAACTCAAAAAAGTCCTAAAAAACTCCCAAAATGTCTTAAAATCGCGGTCCTAAAAACTTAATGTCCTAAAATCTTGGTCGTAGTCCTAAAAAACTTTATAAATGACCTAAAATTGCGGTGGTAGTCCTAAAAAACTCCCTAAATGTCCTAAAATCGCAGTCCTTAAAACTCTAAAATGACCTAAAATTGCGATTGCAGTCCTAAAAAACTCCCTAAAAGTCCTAAAAACCGCTGTCGTAGTCCTAAATAACTCCTGAAAGGCCTAAAAGTCTTAAAAAATTCCCTAAATGACCTAAAATCGCGTTCGTAGTCCTAAAAAACTCCTAAAAGTCCTAAAAAACTCCTAAAAGTCCTAAAAAACTCCTAAAAGTCCTAAAAATCTCCCTAAATGACCTAAAATTGCAGTCGTAGATCTAAAAAAACTCCTAAATGACCTAAAATTGCGGTTGTAGTCTTAAAAAACTCCTAAAAACCGCGGTCGTAGTCGATAAACCGAACTTCCCGATTTATTATTTGCTCGTTTACCTATTTTTTCGACTGTGATATTATTAATATACATTTTATCGTTGTTTGCGCCTTAGTCAAAAGCTATCGAGATTAGTAGCGCTTTTATTTTTTGTTTTCATATTTGGGTTTTTTAAACGCTTCGTTAAGGTTTCGTAAAGGTAAAGGTTTGATCGCTCGCCAAAGATTGTCGCAAAAAAATGTGAAATTGACTTTCGGGTTTAATCTCGACATATCCAAACTCGGCTAGTCACGCGTCGAACCGCATCCGAACTTGCGGTTTGTGGAAAGTAAACTCCGCAACAATGTTACGTAGTTTCCTACGTAAGTTCGGTTCGCTCCTCGACGTATTTCTATTTCCCCGTCAGTAACCGTATCCCGAAAGCGATTTGCGTTTTATTTTTAGAGATTGTTTTTTCTCCGGTTGCGTTCCGAAGAGTGACCATCGGTCATCGGGCTCCTCGGCCACACTGCTCAAGTGAAATTTTAGCCACCCGCGTGCAAACTTAAAACCGCCTTTCGAGATGCTCTTGACCGCTGGTTAGCTTAACGGACACTTAACCGGTTCTCGCTTTTCAAAGTTCCTGCTTTATTGTGATTCTTGTTTTGTTTCGCTTTTTCACGCGCGGCGCTACGTGATCCTAAACTCATCTCGTCGTCTGCGTCTCACGACACGTAATCGCAGAAACGCAATCGTTGAGTTTAGGATCGCGGTAACACCGCGATTCAAATTTCCGCAGCATCGCTGTTTTTGTTTTTTAACGGCTTAATGTTTCGCGAATGTGACATCGCGATGACTCGCAAATGTTGATTTTTAAAAAACATTTTGTTCGCGTCGACCTCATCTCACCTTCTCCGCAAACACCTTCGTTCTATGCACCGCGCGGTTTATTTGTTCGTAACAACAAGAAAATTGTCGGTGAATCTTGCGTTTCGCCGTCATAATTTCCTGGGTTTTGTGTCCAGCCCCGAATGTTCAAATTCATATCAATCGCGTTCTCGACTACCTTCCCTACGTTATTCCTTTCCGTCCTTTCCTTCGAGAGGTCAGCGAGTGCCTGTGAGGTCAGCTGCGAGTGAAAAATTGCATCGTGCGATATCGCTTTTACAGCCGTGAAATGATTACAAAATATTGCGATTCGCAATTTATTTTTCGAAAAGATAATTAACTTGGCAAGAAAGTGGAGTGGAGCGTGGTGGGAGTGTTTTTATCATATTGGGAGTGGCTAAGTAGCGAGGGTCACGTGATATCATGTAAAGTGAAGCATGGTCTGGAGCCAGCTTAAGTGAAAATGGGTGTGGCTTAGTAGGAGCGGCTAAGTGGGAGTGGCTAAGTACTGTTGCCTCAGTTGCGAAAGGAGTGGCACTGAAGTTGCTTAGTGACAGATGGGAATGTCTTAGTTTGAAGTGGGAGTGGCCTGGTTGCATCTGGGTGTGTCTTAGTTACAAATGGGAGTAGCTAAGCAACAAGTAGGAGTGGCCTAGTTGCAGCTGAAGTAGATTATTGATAGCAATGAGTGACATATTAACAGCTGGAGTTGCTTAGTGACAGGTGGGAGTGGCAGAGTGGCAGCGGGAGTGTTTTAGTGGTAAGTAGGAGTGGCTTTGTAGCAACAGGAGTGTTTTAGTGGGAATGGGAGTGGCTTAGTGACAGCTGTAGCATCTTATTAAACAGCAGTGTCTTAGTAAAAGTGGGAGTAGCTCAGTGGCAGCGGGAGTGGTTTAGTGATAAATGGGAGTGGCTTAGTGGCAGCTGGAGTAAAGTAGCTTATTAAACAGCAGAGAGTGATTTAGTAAAAGTGGGAGTGGCTTAGTGGCAGCAGCTTACTAAACAGTAGAGAGTGTCTTAGTAAAAGTGGGAGTAGCTCAGTGGCAGCGGGAGTGGTTTAGTGATAAATGGGAGTGGCTTAGTGGTAGCTGGAGTAAAGTAGCTTATTAAACAGCAGAGAGTGATTTAGTAAAAGTGGGAGTGGCTTAGTGGCAGCTGGAGTAGCTTACTAAACAGTAGAGAGTGACTTAGTAAAAGTGGGAATGGCTTAGTGGTAAGAGGAAGTGGTTAAGTAGTAAGCGGGAGTGGTTTAGATATGAGTGGGAGTGGTTAAGAGATGAGTGGGAGTGGTTAAGAGATGAGTGGGAGTGGTTAAGAGATGAGTGGGAGTGGATTAGTGACGAGTGGGAGTGGTTCGATGAGAGTTGCAGAGGCTAAATGAAAATGGGAGTGGCTTGACAGTAGGCCTTTTTTTCTGTAGGTACGGCTTATTTGTAGGCGTTGTCTAGATGTCAGTGGGAGTAGTTTAATCCGAACTGGTGTGTGGCTAAGTGCAAGTGGGAGTGGCCACAATTCCATTCTTCGTTTTTTGACAAGTTGAATTATATCATCGACAGTAAACAGTATCGGATTTATCTTACGTCGATAACCGCTCGCTAAGCTAATCGTCCGCCACATACAAATCCGTGCAATGCTACAAATATTCTGGCGTAACTAACCACCGTCGACTTCGCAGGCACCGGACCTCGATGCCCCGCCCCCCCCCCCCCAGTTAATCCCCCGTTTGTTAACGTTACGATTAATTACCATTCTAATAATTCAACTCTGTGGTCTATGCATAATTTTACGCAGTCGTATTTGATAACTGCCATCATTCTCCTAATCGTACATCTCGAGATTGTAGGATAAACTTTTAACTTCGGTGTTCCGTAGCGCCTATAGGTGATGTCGTCACATCCTGCCCTTGCCCCCGCCCCCTTCTCTACTAAGCCCCTCCTACTTCTATAAGCCCCACCTCCTTCCATAAGCTACTCCCAAACCTTTCCTTCTAAAAGCGGCTCCTCCTTCTATAAGCCCCTCCTAAGCTCCTCCTTATATAAGCCACTCCTAAGCTCCTCCTTCTATACGCCACTCCTAAGCTCCTCCTTCTATACGCCACTCCTCTTCCTAAGCTCCTTCTTCTATAAGCCACTCCTCTTCCTAAGCTCCTCCTTCTATAAGCCACTCCTCTTCCTAAGCTCCTCCTCCAGGTTTGGCCTGATCCTAACCAATAGAAAAAAACTGTTCTTCCCGTTAACTCCATACGTAAAACTCGACGTACGTAACACCCCTCTCTTCCTGGAACTTGTTAATCCCCCGTTAAATCCTATGAAAGTCTCGTCGTCTTCCCGGAAGTGCGTTTTCGCGAGCCGGAATGCGTACGCCATCTTTGAAATGTTCTCATCGTTGACGTAAATTCTTCCACTATGTAAATCGATGATTCTCTATTGATGTAAATCCTCGTTAAATGTGCCAAAAATTAACAAACGCGATTGAAATCCGGTCGTTTAATTTCTACGCATCCGGGTTTTTTAGGGACCCTCGGTGGCCATCTTGGGATTTTTAACCGGGATAATATATCAACGGGTTGAATTTGTGTGAAATTTCAGTTTTGCAAAGTTCATAGCGTGAAATTTTGTAAAAGCTGATTACAATTTGGTTGAAATAATTTGAAATTTGATTGGGATTAGTGAAATAAAGTAAAACTTGGATGAAATTGAGTGAAATTCGGAGAATTTTAGCATAATTTAGTGAAATATTTTAAGATTTTGTTGGGATTAATGAATTTTTGTGAAAGCCGATAACAATTTGGTGAAATATTTTGAAATTTGGTTGGGATTAGTAAAATTGAGATAAAACCCTGTTTGAAATTTAGTGAAATCCGGAGAATCTCAGCATAATTTAGTGAAATATTTTTGAAATATGTTTGAGATTAGGAAATTTTTGTGAAAGTTTGAACAATTGGTGAAATTTTGAACAATTTGGTAAAATTTTGAACAACTTGGTTAAATTTTGAACAATTTGGTGAAATTTTAAACAATTTGGTGAAAGTTTGAACAATTTGGTAAAATTTTGAACAACTTGGTGAAATTTTGAACAATTTGGTGAAATTTTAAACAATTTGGTGAAATTTTGAACAATTTGGTGAAATATGTTGAGATTTGGTTGGTATTAGTGAAATTTGATTTAAAACCCATTAAAAATTTGGTGAAATCTGGGTGAAACTCAGCAAAATTTGGTGAAATATTTTTGAAATATGGTTAAAATTAGGAAATTTTTGTGAAACCCTTTCAAAATTTGATGAAATTTTGAACAATTTGTTGAAATATGTTAAGATTTGTTTTATTATTAGTGAAATTGAGTAAAACCTATTTGAAATTTGGTGAAATCTGGGTGAAACTCAGCAAAATCTGGTGAAATATTTTGAGATTCCGTTGAAATTAAGCGAACACTGCAAAATTCGCAAAGTAAAGCGCCAACATTTTGGCCACCAGGGGTCTCCAAAAACCACAATAAGGATGCCGTTTTTCGTTGTTCGACTTGTGCCAAATGACAAGTGACCACTCGGGTCATCCCGTTGACCGGATGTTCCTTTCTTCATTCCTGCTCACTTCCTCGTCTTCACCGAGTACTTCCCGGTTAACTTTCGGCCCTAACCGTCGCTTCCAAACCGGTGGACAATCCGTCCGCCGTTGTGGTTGACCCGCAAAGGGCCGGTTGAACCCAGTTGACCTCGCGTAATGTTTTTTGACCGTTGTCCAAAGTCTATCTCGTTAGGATTTCGATGCAAGCCCTTGCTTAGTTAGGATTTGTCGGCGTATTTTAAACATCGTTAACATTTTTATTTCAAACAATCATAATAAATTTTGTTTCAGTTTCTTGTTTTTGGGACGCGTTGATGTTTTAAAACAAGATTTCATTCGTGTAAATTTTTAAAAAAATGCAAACGAAACACGTCATATTATTATTTTTCAGCGTTTTCAGCGCTTTATACATGTACATTTTTCCCCCGCCGTCGTTTCTTATTATTATTATCATCATTGTTATTATTATTATTGGTATGTTCTTTACAATAAATTTTTGCGAATTAAAAAAGTGAAAATAACGAAGTTTCGAAGTGGTCTCTTAAAAGTGCGTCAGAAATGACTTCTCTTATACTAAAACCCTGTGCACATGAGCGGTACGTGTGCCGTCTTGCCGTTCCACGAGACGCAAATTATAAACGATGCATTACAGCGACTCGCTGAATCGCAGGACTACACCCGCACCGCTCGTGTGCACCTGTTCTAAAACGGGTATCGGGATTCATAACCCTGGCCCGTTGAGCTTCTGGTTTTGTAGACCTGTCCGTTTCCTAAAGACCTATCCTCAGGAGAAGCGGGATGTTTCAGCGGTCATCTTGAGTTTTTAACGGACATCTCCAGTTCTGCTACCTGTCCTCATCTTGAGTCCTTGATGGGCTTTTTGAGTTCTTGACGGACATCTCCAGTTGGTAACGGACAATTGGGGTTCTGCAACCTGTCCTCCAAAGCTGCAGGATGTCCCAGCAGTCATCTTGAGTTCTTTACGGACATCTCGAGTCCTTGATGGGCTTCTTGAGTTCTTGACGGACATCTCGATTTCATTCCAGCAGTCATCTGGAGTCCTGGATGAGTATCTCCAGTTCTTAACCGGCCGGCATCTGGAGTTCTTGATGGTATCTCAAGTTCTTGATAGACATCTGGAATTCTGCTGTCTTCATGAGATTCAGGATGTTACATCAGCCATCTCGAGTCAATAATGGGCATCTTGAGTTCCTGATGGACATCTCGAGCTCGTAACATCTGTCTCTAGTTCTTGACTGACATTTGGAGTTCTTGACAGACATATTGAGTTCCTAATGGAAAACTCAAGCTCGTAACGTCCAGCTCTAGTTCTTGACTGACATTTGGAGTTCTTGACATACATCTTGAGTTCATGATGGACATCTCGAGTTCTTAACGTCCGGCTCTAGTTCTTGACTGACATCTTGTGTACCTGATGGACATCTTGTGTTCCTGATGGACATCTTGAGTTCCTGATGGACATCTCAAGCTCTTAACGTCCGGTTCTAGTTCTTGACAGACATCTTGAGTTCATGATGGACATTTCGAGCTCTTAACGTCCGGCTCTAGTTCTTGACTGACATCTTGTGTTCCTGATGGACATCTCAAGCTCTTAACGTCCGGTTCTAGTTCTTGACAGACATCTTGAGTTCTTGACATACATCTTGAGTTCATGATGGACATCTCGAGCTCTTAACGTCCGGTTCTAGTTCTTGACAGACATCTTGAGTTCTTGACATACATCTTGAGTTCATGATGGACATCTCGAGCTCTTAACATCCGGCTCTAGTTCTCCAAGATATTCCAGAAGTCATCTTGAGTCCATGATGAGTATCTCAAGTTCTTAACGGACACCTCTAGCTCTTGACGGTCATCTCCAATGGCATCGGGAATTCCATTTACATCAAGTTGTCAACCGACATCCGCTGACAGTTGTCACGCATGTCACGCTACATGGTGTCGTTGACTCCAGCGCCACCTATCCTCGGCCGCTGTCTCCGCAGGATGTTCCTAGCGGACATCTTAAGTTCCTCGATGTCCCTGTTCAAGATGTCCGCCTGGCTCTCCACGGACACGATGGACTTTGAGATGTTGTCGATGTCGCGCATGAGGGCGCCGTAGGCCTGCGACGACAGCGCCTCTCTCCAGGTGGCGTTATGATCGATATTTTTGACCTCTGATGACCTGAACCGGATGTGGGTGTTGCAGGTGAAG
>JAQGCC010002851.1:0-16982 GCA_034698905.1 Xestoiulus laeticollis
CACGATCCATATCCATGTAATCAAACAAACACCATGCGCTCCCTTCTAACCAAGTTAAATAAAAGGTTTTAATAAAGGTGGTCAAAAGTCAAGATTTCCACTTTTTCGTGCTTATTATTTATATGCATGGTCCCTGATAAATAAACTGAACAATTTTACTTAATTTCAAATGTGATCTTTATTATTATACAGCAGGAGATATTTTTGTTTATACTATTGTTAGTTAGCAAGTAATGACTTGCTTGTTATTTGTAAATGAATTAATGTACATGAACCATTTTCGATAACTCCAAATTAAAAATGTTCATATGATTAACCCACAAAAACAAAAATTTAAGTACATGTGCATGCACGTCATCAAAGGGCCACCTTGATATAATATGCCTGCATGTACATATATGTTTATAGGACCCCACTGCTAGTCTCAAGCCTGGTTTTAATTGACCTTTCTTTGTATTATTTTTACCTACATGCATTTGCTCTGTTAGAAATTAAATTTCAAGTTCATCAACGCCGGTAATTAGTTCTCCCTGCAGGTCTTTCTTAGCAAAAATACACATTGTTTTCTGAAAATGAGGTGTTGGAATTCACGCTTGCTTTCTGATATTAAAATGATGAAGTTAAGGGAATAGCTTCCAAAGGGGTTTTCAATTTCATCCTATCATCATGTGAATACACTTTCGCTGAAATTCTTTCCATTGAATTTACATCTCACGAAGTGTGGAATGTAAAACGCTTGTTATTTATTTCGTCAGCAAATTTCTCTCTCTCGCCAAAGACTAAATAAAATTTCTAGTGATTTGGATCCCTTTAATTCTCTATTTATATTTATGCATTTCCCTATTGTTTGTGGATTTTGATGGAAAACAATGCTGACATCTTTTGAGAAATAGTTAATTAAATGCTGCATCTGAAAATTCAGATGCCCTGTGATAAAACTTTAATACCAAACACAATCATTACAACCTGAATTAATTTCGACTAACTTGAGCTTATAGAATTTAACTGTTTTGTGGTTAAACGTGCTATTTTTGGTTAACTTTTCTAATTTCCAGAGGTTCCTCCTAATACTAACTATAGCTTTTTTGTTTGAAGATAACAAAGGTTCAACGGTCTTGCTTTGAATTGTACACGTGCAAACTAAATTTAGATAACTAGTTTTTGAATGATACTCTTAAAAAAAGGTTTCTTTAGTTGTGGTATTTATTTCGATGTCATTTTTTAGCATTTTTTTTGTGTGGTATACAATTGCTTTATTTTAAGAAGAATGCTCCCTCACCCCAAGTCATTGCTTATGGTACATTGTAATGAAATTAAGATATCCTATCTTAAATTCGGTATTCGCTATAAAAAATTAAGACATCACTTTAACAACTTTGTAAACATTTTTTTTTTGTCTTGGTGCTGTTGGTTTTTTAACGTTATTTAAGCACTCAATCACGCTTTTCCCCATTTTTTCCACCACGTTTGCATGAGGAAATTCGTTTTTGGGAGGTTCTGACAGTTGTCTGTTATCCACGATATAGTCCACCAATGCATTTTAAACGAATTGGTTGCAATTTGTTGATAAAACCTAGTTTAAAATCTCGGTTCTTATGGTATACGTCCTCGGCACAATGTGCTCAAGAGTGTCATCTAGTATGTCACGTACTATTATCTTCTTGATGTTTCATTATGAATCAGTTTTATCATCTATGCTTATCATCTCTCTAATGATGTCTACTTTCTCTCTCTTCTGAGCAAATATTTGTCGTAAACAAATTTCCACATCAAAGCATGCGAATCGCTTTCTATTCCAAAAGCCGATATTTGCACAATTTTGAATGATGCCAAGAAGGTCGCCAATAAATGATACGTAATCTTGGGCAAATTACTTTGGGAACACGTAAGAAGCAAAGCTTAGTTAAGAATATCATTTATGGTATTTATTTTGACCATTAATTTTTAACTGTGCGACCATTTTGTCCTTCACCAAATTGCGGATTATCAAAATTGTCAGGGTATAGCTATTAGAGTTCCACGAAATACATTGGGTTCCCACTAACCTCGAAAAGTAAGGGAAATTCAATCACATTTGCTTTAAAGTAGTTACGTGTACCACAAAGTCGAGGAAATTTCCCTATTGTAAGCCTTGCACTATTGGATGCAATTTTTAATTTAGATTTTCATCAGATGATAAATGCAAGGATATTATTATTTAAATAAAAAGTGAAAGACAAGGTGGTCAGGGAAGGTGGAAATTTCATTCCTGTTGGAACAATGTTATGCATTTACAATTTTTATAAAACTGCTATGAAAATTACCTGAAGTGGTCTACCTAGTTTCTTCAGGTCCTTCATTCGTCATTCCTGTCCCTAACATGGCGGTATAAAAAGGGATATGGGCAAATTTAAGGATTTCTTGGTAAAATCGTTTCCTTCTATAGCTGGCAATTATAAGTGCGATATTTTTGCCATTAATTCGTTGGCGTTCAGTAGCAATTCATCGCATATATATCACGGTAACAAACTTGGCCCGTTTCACCATCAATAATGCATTTGTGAGACGCACGTTAGCCCTTAATGATATTGCTCAAATTGATCTTCCCCGCGCTCATCGCGAGATGTTTTAATTGGGAATTTTCCCCATTTTATAAGAGAAAACTCGCCGTTTTCGCCTGTATTGCTCCAATTGCTTTCTTTAATGGCGCCTCTTGTCTCCACCAATAATTGTTGAGGGGGGATTAGACCCAAGATTGTTGGGCGAAGACGAGGCATTGCTTCCCTTTGACAATTGCTATAGAAGTCGTTAAGGGTGCTCTTAAGATTTACTTCCTTTTTCCTTTAAATCCATATCGTTAACAGAGTGATGGCGTGTAGCCTTTATGTACATGTACCATGTAAAACCACAAGTTTTGCCTGAAGTTTTTGTCCGGATTTGACCAAAATCGGACACTTGGCTTGTACATTAAACTTCAAACGTGCAACTTTTGCCGTGGATAGAATTTAAAAGTTAAATGCCCCCAGCCCTATCGTATAACGGCGCTTTATTTATATCACGTGTTCAGTGGTCATATCGTAACGGCGCTTCATTGAAATGTCGTTCAGGATGCATTTCTGGCTTTCATCGATCTGTTTATCCTCTTTAAATCTGACATGGTCACCCAATTTATCCTCTCGTACTAGGAATGTGTCCAATTTTTATTCTTTTCCTTATACACTTAACCATAAGAAAGTTCATTATTACTTATTACAAAATTAAAATTTGTTGTTTTAATCTAGAAAAAAAAAAATATTTCCAAAGCATCACTATTTATGCTAACGTCATGCACGGTTACTTAACGTTGGCTCAATTTGGCTTATTTGGTAAGCCCATCCGTCAGACTTTGACATTTTCGTTAACAATAAAGGCGTGTTAGCAGAAGGATAATCCAGGGAGAAAATGAGTGAAGGCAGACTGATACGCCTCCTTTGCTTCTTGTTTATTTATACTAGAAGCTCGTTTTATTAGTAAATATTTATTCCTGTTTTTTTTAATGCGCTTGTCTTCCATTGACTGTCTTTCTCGGAAGCATTAAAACCCAGCTGGGATGTCCTTTTAAACAGCTTCATTATAGGTTTTTCAGAACAACCGAAATACGAGAATTTACTCGTCACTGAATACAGTATAGGCTACGTAATCAAGGTTTATCTTGTAAAGAATCGTAGGATGGCGCCACTGTCTAGGAGCTATCAAAATAGTTTGTTTAACCCCTTTACCTACAGAAAAACCTTTCTTAAGATTACATGAATGTTACATTTTTTATATGAACAATTGTCTCTATTAGCGTTGTCACATGTGAAGATTATTGGCTATATACAGGGTTCCACCGACCTGGAAAACCTTGAATTGTTATGGAAATTGTATAGACCTGGAATAGTAAGGAAACGTGATTTATTTTGTACAGGTCAGGTAAATTCAACTTTGTTCTGCAAACTAGTTACATGTACATGTAATAGTTATCACAAATGTCAAGAGATGGCATAAGCATTCTAAGCCAGTCATTTATAGAAATTGGGAATTTCCCTTTTAACTCATTTATACATACATGTATCTTTGAGCAATAATGCAATACGTTATTTGGCATATTGACATATTTTTTTTTTTTTTTTTTTGAATTTTGAGTCGTTAGGATGGCTGTTTTATAAACTGGAAAAGTCAGGGAAGTTTAAAATGTCATTTGTATGGGAATTAAACCTTGTTCCAGACCAACCTAATACGAGTAGGACACGTGACTAAGGTAGGCGAAAGGGCAAAAATGCAGCAGTCATGTTTGGGCATGTCGAAATTCGAGTGTGCAAGCCTAAAATATGGAAAGTTAATTAGAAACGTGTCCAAAGTTAATGCTCGCTAATTAATTGCCGGATTCGCCCTTATTTTTGAAAACTGAGTAAGGGTTCTCCAGAGAACTCTTGATTATTGGCATTAATTACGGCAAACGAGGGGTATTTTAGGTGGAAATTCTTCGCACTCGTCATTAGCAATAATTTGATGAAGTCTCCTGGAAATTGATGCCCGCATAAAATAGTTGGAACGAGCGATTAGCTTTTAATAAGCGCAATCAGCGTTGTTGTCTGCAATATCCTTATTTATGTTCCTTTGGTAAATATGGCGGCTTTTTTTTTTTTATCCCCTTCATTTTCCCTCGGTTGCGCTAATGCAAACGCATGGGTTTCATGGCTTATTAGCTCGTTAGGTCCTTAGCAACTGCAGCGATGCTTTCATCCAATTCATTGAATTAATTTACTAAATCGGATTTTTAGCTTTTGATTGGAGCCAGTTTTCAACGATGCGACATTTGGGCTTTTCATCGATTAGTTTTAACCGGAAAGAAAAGGTGGTTTCGCCAACTTTTGGGTTAAGCTAAACAGTGTGGTCAGCTTTTTTTCCCCACCTTGAATTAAACCTCGATTATGCCATGTGGAAGAGCAGGGAAGGGAAAAGATATCAAACTGAATTATTCACACTTTCTATCGCATGATTGGTTTTTATGAGAAACGTTTTCCCCCTATCAAAATTAATCATTAATAGCAGTTTTGCGATGCTATTTTGGCACGGAAAAGAGGTTTTTTCAAAAAGCCATCTCCTGCGCAGGGGCAATCATGCGTGGCTTTGCTGTAATGTGTGATTGCCTACATAAAGGGGATTGCATCATACGATGCTGGTCTGTTTGCATGTGTTAACGGTCCGTTTAACATCAATTGATCGTGTTCTTGCCTTTAATCGAGTGTTTAGTAACCGGAGATTAATATTTGTGAAATTGACCATAGTTCACCATTTTTATATATTATGCATAATGCGCCCAAACCAACACCACTTGTACAACCTGTCAAAGACAACATGTGGTTCCCATACCTCTGGAAAACCTGGAAATGAACTGTTTAATGGCACTACTTATTAATTTTAAATTTATTATGAGTTTTAATTCAAACATGATATGGGAATAATGTTTTATACGATACAAAGATGAAATCAATGTGGTCATTTCCAGAACATTGTCAATTGCATCCTACAACATAGTGTTGTTAGACATATTTTAGAATTTCCAGTCGTTTCAGTTTTAAAAACTGAAAGAGTTAGGGAAGTTTAATACATTAAAACCTGGTAAAGGTGATCACCCAAAAATGGCCAAAGTTGGTCGCTATGCAGAGAATTTTTATGAAGGAAAACATACATAGGCCTATATGCACTAAGATCAATTTATGAAAAGTGGTCGCTATACAGAGCTGGTCACTTTACCAAGTTTTACTGAATTTCATTTCTGTGGGTACCCTGAATAAGCTATAGGAACATGCATGTTTATATAGTATGCTAACTTTTTGAATTTTTGTAGCACTAACAATTTGTGAAATTTTTGACTGAGGAAAGTCATGAAATTTGAAATCTCCAATACTTTTCCTTGGTTGAATCCCGGTTTGAGTTATTATTCCGCGGATTTTATTTCAATTCAGCTTTATTGTGGTTAATGGTCGTGAATATTTAATAGGAAAAACGCGCGTTTCGTGTTTGTTCAACGCGGATGAATATTTTATCTAAGAAAAATATACGTTCGCCATGCATTTACCAGCATCGTGTATTTCACGTAGGGTGCCCTCATAAGGGAGGGAGGGAGGGAGGGGGTGGGTGGGTGGATGTGACTGGGAAAATGTCAGAAAATCGATGCTTTCGGGCCTACTTCATACTCCGATCAATATTATGCAAAGGCATTTTGGCTTCTGGAAAGTGGAAATCTTTCAAATATAACGTTGTAAAACCAAGGGCATGGGCCGTGTGCGACTATTGATAAGTGGTCAACCGTTGCGAAATACAGCCCGTGGGCCAACAGTGATAACAAAACCGCATAGAACGAGATACAACGGCGCTTCTAAAAGCAACCGCTAGGGGGCGCCACTTGAGGGGGCTTCTTAAGACTAAATTGAAAAGCAAGGACATTTAAGCTATATCTAGATATGCATTGGGCTACAATTTTTGCAGGAAACTCGAGTGAATGACGTTTCACTCAAGGGACCTAACCTAATCTAAGCTAAATATAAAGGAAAAGGGCATTTATACATGTATATCAACTGAGATACAATAAGTGTGTCTCTTCAGACAACTTTTTTACACCGTTCACGAATTTATCTTATCTATACACATACAAAATAAAATTCAGACAAAAGTAGCTCAAAGCAAGGTTAAACGTTTTCAAACACGATAATTCAGATTAAGCGCTTCTGATTTTTAAGAAAACTGAGATGAAGTCCTAAATGTCTTGCCAACAAATCATTTCTGTTCAATAGAATTTTAAAGACATTGGACATTGGACTAAAGTCATAGAATCGCTGTCATTGGACATATTTGGATTTTTACTTTATTTTTCAGTGTCTTGGGAAGGGATAAGTTTTTCAAGGCAATTTTGTTGCGGATATAAAAGGACCCTGAGCTTAAAGTAGCGCCATCTCGCAACGTACAATTCAGGGTACGGTGCTTTTGTTGTCCTTTACAAGTGTTTCTTGATTAGAATTGATGACTTGTACATGGCAGGATATTTTCTAGAATCTAATGGATATATTTTCTCAGGCCACATGCCATATCGACCAACAACTATGACTTCCCATTTTTTTATCAAAATTTATAGCCAGGGGGAAAAAAACCTAAACGACAAAATGAAAACGGGACAACTGTTTGTTTTAAGACATGTGATGCATGAAGCAGAAGTCGGTTTGCTATTGTGAAATTGTTGGCAACATGACATGATAAATACCGAGCGACTATATTGCTCGATTTAATAGAGATCCAAAGATGTTGTTTTTTTTTTTACTTTTTTTTTGCACAATTAAAGTTGACGGCATCAAGGCCTATGTTCAAAAACTCTTGCCACACGTCCAGTATTTATGGCACACATTGCGTTTAGACCTGACTATTTTTGGGCAATTCCCCCCAGACGGGGCTACAATTTGTGTTTGTAACTTAAAACAATCGTACCATCTTGCCGTACAAGTTGGGTTCCATCTCAAGTTTATTGTGCACATGTGTTCGCTTAAATATTTTCCAACATTGTAAAAATGCTATTTCTAGTCTCTGGAAATTTCAAGCCCCACACACAAACGAGCACACTTTTGTTGTGTTATTTAGGTTAATATAAAGCCATTTTTCAGTTTGAGTTTAAAAATATATTTAGGGTCTGGTCTTAATTGGATGGGCTGCATTACCCCTTTTTACATAAAACAACTGCTTATTGCCATATGTTTTTTTTCCTATTGCTTTTAGGCCACAGAGTTTACCCAAAATTTATCATGTCAAACAAATGTAGCAATTCTCGTGGAGATTACTTCAAATTACTGCAAGTGCAATGGCGCTTACAAGAATCCCTTGATAATTTGTAATTACATGTATCCCTTTTCACATAAAGCAACTGCGTGAAGCGCCATAAGTTTTCCTATTGTTTTTTTTTAACATACTGTACATGCCCACAGATTGTGTTGGAGGTTACTTTAGGCTAAATTTGTCTTTGATGCAAAATACCGAACAAATACAGCAGATTTTCCTGTGAATCGAGCCTTAATAACAAATGCATGCATGCATGTCATCAGAAGCTACTCAAAAATTGGTTTATTTGTAAGGTCGCAAGTCCTTGCTTTTCTTGCAAAATAGCACGGAAAACCCTTGTGTATGTATACGATACTGGTTTGAAAATGGCAGATTTACGATTTGCTGATAAATTATGGTGATATGTTACGTCGTAGTTTATACACGTTTCCAAACTTGTGTCAGATGCTTGTTTTTTACATGAAAAAAAATAGCTCGTAAGCAAAAAGTGCCAAATAATTTCTTTTTTATTTTATTTTGTGTGCTTATCTGCGGCAGAAAAAGGGGTAGTAAAGACATATCTCGTTTCAGCAATGCAGCCGGCTGCCATTTTTGAGTCGAATTTTTATGTATAAAAAAACATGTCAGACACAGACAGTAAAATGCAAGATACGAACTAAACGCATCATTAAATTGGCATCAACGCCGAATGAATATGCAATTTCTTTCACTACCCCTTTTTTTTGCTTAGATGCAAAAATTATTGCCTTGTTTGCTATACGATTCTTATAAAATTTTGCTTGTTTTTATGCCCATAAAACTTATAATATCAATGTTTATTACTGACTTTAGTACCAAATAGTGTAAACAACTCCTTCTGTATAATGTTATGGTTTATCGTTACATTTACAGCTATTGCGTTATGTATATGATTTTAGAAAAAAACATACGTGTAAAATATAAAGTGATTCATAACACCATTTAATTGCTTAAAAAAGGGTGTTGGTTTTAATGGTCGATTATATTTATCTGGTCTTTATGCTACTGCAAAGTTTTCAATTTAAGTGGGAAGGAGCCAAAATGTCATGAAATTCATCCATTGGAAATTCGAAAGATGTCAGACAGTTAAAAAACGGTTTTTTATGGTGAACTTTTTATAAAAATCTTGGCTAGATCTTTACTTGTATTGATTTAGCTATACCAGATGGCTTTATGTGTGGCAGTTTGAGCAAAAAAACTCTGCCTTATACTTTTTGCAAAATACGATATCACTGTGGTAGAGCTCTAAAGCAAAAAAAGAATATAAAAAACACCTTAGTTTGAATATTTCTAACTTTCTTACATTTAGAATGGATATTCTTATGCACAATGGACAGTTTTCAGATTGTTTGTAAGGGAACAAGAATCAAAGAAGCGAAATGTTGTTTTTTTTTGCGATAAAAATAGATGAAAATATGGAATTTCATCTTTTGTTTTGTTGATCAATAAAAAAAGATTTACAATAAAACGTTTCTTTGCTTATATGGTCTTGGAAGGTAAATGCAAACAATGGGTCCCTTTTGTAAGAAATCTATCTATAGCGAGCTAATGGTTAGATTTAGAAGTGCATTAGGAAGAAATACCAAAACATTGTTCTTTGATAAACAAAATAAAGCTTGGAAATAACGATGTACTTTAAAATAAACTGTTTACAAGATACTCCAATGTCGAGTGAGCTGAATAAAACTTTTTTTTTCCCAACTAATGTACACTTGGTGTTGTTTTGGTGGTTACAATTTGCAAATTGTTTATTCAGTGCCAGACTCGATTTTATTTAACTTCACTACTAAAAAGTCTGTTAGCTATTTTTGTTACATTTTGTAATAGTTTCGTTAATTTTCAAACGATTCTTTTCACTTAACAACAAACCTCGTGTTCCATTTTTGTATTTCTTATTCTTTTTGTTTAAAAGACATTGTATTTATAGCTTAACCTCCATTCAAATCCAAAATGGTTTCCGCAGAATTAGAAAATCTGGAATTGTCAGGGAAATTAGATAAATTTAGAAATAGTCGTTCAAATAGCCAGTTATCACAAAAGTAAATATATGGCATACTTTAACCAGTACTGCATTCATTGAAAGGCTCATTATCCTCTGGAGCAAGCCCTATATATATACCTGTAATGTTAAATTTTCATATAAAGATAAATTAATGCGCAATATTCATTAAGTTTTGGTACATCCAACTGGCTATTTTTTAATTTATTTCCTTCAGTTATTTTTTAAATATTTTTTGATAGGAAATAATACATTAAAATAAATATTGAAATTTTAACATTGCATGTATAGGACTTGCTCCAGAGGGTGAATTCACTCAGGATGGTCAACAAAATTGGTTTAAACATGGAAAAGTAAAGAAAATTAAAAATTTCAAATAGTAATTACACTATACAGTTAAGGCAGAAAATTACTGTATCTTCTGCCATTTGAAATAATGTAAGATTCTTGCTGTATTTCACTGTCTTCGAAACAAATAGACTTAACGAAGTCAATAAAACATGTACTTTCTTCCCATTATTGCGAACACGTGCAAATAAAATTAAGGGCTTTGCGGATTTCAAGAATCTCGAGGAATCCTTTAGAGGTTTTTCTACGCTCATTTCATGTTGTTAAAAGACTTCTTCGAGGTGCATTAAATGGATTACCAAGTGCAAGGTTCGCTTAGGCATTTCTAATTTTCTGCAAGATTCCTTCCTAAATCCCATCGTTATTTGAATGATGATGATTTCTCAGGAAAAAGAAAATCTCCACAGCGATGAAAATCTTAGCACGATCCACTTACTGACATTTCGCATTTAATGAGAAGAGCTTAGCAGTAAAACCCCACACGATTTATCAACCAATAAAGGTGACTTAAGGAGCTGGATTACAAAAATTTGGTCCAGTTATTTCACATCGAATCGTTATTTTCTATATAGCCAACGACTCGTTCACACTGGGAAGCACTTCGCACCCGTTTTTATCGTTTTATTTAAAAAAAAAATTGAACTGGGGAAACCAATATATCATTTTGCTCCAAAATCGCAGATTTTTTTTTTATCTACTGCAATTGATTGATTCTAGAATGCCAAAGTAAATTGACCGCAGAAAACCAATATCCTTTTCTTGGAGTCTTAGAAAACCCCTTCCATGATTATCTTTTTACTTTGGAATTACGCACTTTAAAGGTACCTTTTGAAAAGCGCACAAAGTGAGACTCCTAGCTGCAAGATACGAATCTCGCAGTATTGGCCTCCTTTGACAAATGACAAAGTTTTGTACGCTTTTTTTTTTCCGGATGACCAGATTGCATCTAAATCTATCGAAATTCCTCCAGTTTCCATCTTAGACCTCGTCCACTGAGACCCCAGAAACGACGTGCATTTCTAGTGTTCATAATGGTTCAAACTCGAGTTTATATTGGAAAGTTTGTCAAAACAGTGATTATACATGTACTGGAATCTCTTACAGAGACTGGGCACTCGAAGAAAGGGCTCATTTTCTTAATGTTCCAGAGGGAATTTTCTTTTCGAGTCTGGTTATCTAAAACAACTGATAATGGCAACGTTATGTGTGGTCACATACTAGAGAATGGATTTTGTTGGAAGGACATGTGTTGTGAAGGCAGTTATGCATGGCATCTTTGATCTTGCACATGACTATAGCTATTTACAAATGAACTTCAATCTAATTTATTTCGTTTCAGTTTCAGTTTAGTGATAAACTGAAACGACCCCGTGTGCCATTTGTAGAAAGCATTGCAATGCTAAATCCACTGGAGAATTAATGAGTTCATCGATGCAATATGTAATTCAGTTCACCCAAAATTATATCTAATTAATCATATTTACAAAATCTATTTACTATTCCAGGAATACTCGTTCGCACTACATATACAGGTTTAATTACACCTAATAAAGATAATTCCATTTTGATATTTAGGAACATTACCTGCCTTTGAAGTGATAAGTGTTCAATATACATACATTATATAAAGAAAAAAAGTATGTGGCTGGGTTTGTTTTACAAAAACTATTGATCCACTCACCCGATTGCTATCAAATTTTCCACCACTACTTCTCTGCAACTGAAGAACAACATAGGGGGGTTCACCATCCCAAATTGTTACCCCTTTCCCTGTGGAAATCATTAGTGCATGGCTTGAAGAAACACACTTGTGTAATTAAACCTGACTTGTGACAAATGTCCATGGACGCATTCTATACAACCCTGAAAAAGCTGAAAAATGCTGTCTCTTCAAGATTCTTTAAATGTTTTGTGTTGTCTACACTCTACAGTAGTTTTTAAGTAAATTAGTTGTTCGCGATCTTAAGGTTGTTTATTTTCCAGGTGGACCCACATGCAGGCGTTAATTGGCGTGTGCTGGGTTTCAGATTGGGTATGCAACAGCTTAATTGAATGGAGTAAAACAGAGTTTGTCCAATAGGCCTATACCGCTGCTTTTTTTGCACTTTAGGGAATCACTGACTTGATTAATTTACTTCGCTCGTCTATCAAACTAGGTGAATGTGCTAGTGGAAAGTTTTATCTACTTGGGAGGGAAAAAATGTGTTGTAGGGCATGAAGTTGAGGCTTATAGACTTGGGAATAATTGAAAGCTGAATTAGATAAGAGAAAAAAACTACTGGGATTAAGAAAAAAAAACTGCCTGTGTTTATGTAGTTAAAACTGCCAGTATATAGGAAATTTCCTGAGAGATTTCCCATCTTGAATAATGCAGTAAATCAAGTGGAACTACATTTTCGTGATTAGAGAGCGCCTCTATTGGGTTAATATATTAAGTTTTTTGTTTCTCTTGACTATAAAAACAGGTTTTATTACGGTGAAACCTCATGATTATCTTTTGTGAAAATGTTATCATTTGCTTAAGAAATTGTGTGGTATACAGCAGAAATACACAGCATTTTTGATGTTGTTAATGCAAACATTTCGGAATTTTTTGTATTTTTGTGAGATTTTTGATAAATGAAAACTAGACCAGTGCATACACTTCTAAGTTGAGATCCTGGATAGTCTCATTATTTGAACAAAGGCCAGTTTTATCGTACATTTTTTGCGTTAACAATCCGTTTGAAGACGAGATTTGTCATTTTTGAATGAATGCTATATAGTGTGCGTGTTTTGAAAGAAAATATGCAAATTGAGCTTGGAAAATGCCTGCTTGGTAATGCGAGATTTATTCAAAAGGGATCTTGTCAAAGCCAGACGAAAGCATTTCGTCGTATCACTCTGAAAATGCAGATATCGCATAAGAACGAAAATTGTGTCGCGCTGATTTTTATCTCGGTAATTCATACTAAACCTACATAATGAGATGGGTTTCTCAAATTCGACGGAATAAATTGCAATTCGAAGGGTAGGGGGACCCTCTTTTTTCCAACAGCTATATAGCATTCAAGCTAAATGCAAGATGATATTGGCAGTTATAGTACCATTTTGCAGTTTGCTTATACTGTTTGAATCTACACATTGCAGTACCAGGATTACCTAGTTTGTCTTATATTTGACCATAAATGCCCAAAGTTTCAGCAATTTTCAAAGTTTCTTGCACGTATCGATCTGTAGCTTGTTAGTTTCGTTTATTATGTACATGCAAAATTTGGCTTAAAAAACATTTCACTCTTAATCTCCTTTCATTCAGTGCTTCTATACAAAAACAAACGCCGAACCCAAATCCCTTTTGATTGAATCCCCAAATGTTTTTCCCTCGTTTTTCATGTCTTGCATATAATGCATGTTGAGAAATAGAAAAAAAAGGTTGGTTTTGGCGTATTTTTTCTCAAGTACGTTTTTTTTTTATTTATTTAATCCGATTACATGTACTTATGACGTCAAACTACGATCTCCTGGAAATTTAATGGCGATATCCTCCTGCACCTTGAGAATCGATAAAGTGAAAACTTTTTAAGTGTTTTTTAGAGCTTCGACTTTGTCCAAACTTGAATTTCAAACATTTTCTACCACCGAATAGGAGCATTTTTTTTTTTAAAAATATATAAGCTTGGCAGCACCAAAATGGGAGGAGTTTTTATTTCCTCTATTTCTTGGCCAAGTCATTTGTTGGCATTTGGGAATTGCGATTGCATACATCCAAGTACATGTATGATAAATGCTAATGTGCTGGAGATAAAGACGCATTTGCATATTTCTACCTAATGAATTGAATTTGCTTATTCCCTCGTGGTTCCTCCTACAGCTTCTGTAATGTTAATGTAGTGCAAGCCCCCTTCTTTTCGCTATTATTTTCATTTCTGCATGCTTATTATCATAGCAAACACATGACAGATAAGGCCTCTGGTGTCAAAGCCGAAAGGCTGATGAACGACAAATGATTCGCTTCCAAACAATACATTTTGGAAATTTAGTGTTAACTGCTGATTTTAATGCGGGCTTCCAATAAAAATTGTTGTTTGCATGAGATAAGCCGACATAACGAGGCTTTTCAACAATGGAAATGGAGGGCTTATGACGATGAAAATATAAACTGTTAGAGCCAGCCCATAAGGGCATTTAAAGTTAAAATGTCAAAGCCAGCTTGACAGGACTTTGCAGAAATTCAGTATGGACAATACACTGCAATTTGATGTTTTCAAAACCTGCGTATATGTGTATAAGCCCCATTTTGTTGCCCTATTGATGCCCGGGTATCGATAAGGCCTTATATTACGAATTCCCTTCCTGCAATTTGCATTTTGATTGTATCTCGAGATTAATGCAACTAACATTGGGATATAAATCGCGACGGGGGCTGAAATTGGATAAAATCTCCCGTTATTTTCCAATAATCACGTAGTTAAAATTACGAAAATTCAAAATGGCCGTCGCCTGGTTTTGGAAGTCACTTTCCAAATCGTGAAAAATGAATTTGTTTTCGAGCTTTTGTCAACTTTGCATCATCTTAAACAGTTTTAGATGTGAAGCATTTCATATTTTGTGGAAATTGGGCAATATCTGTCGTTTGTTCTCGTGTCAATTGCAAATCGAACATGATAGAAATCCAAGATGGCCGTCACCAGGTTTGGGTTCAAAAAATCATGAAAAGTGAATTGCATGATTTTGTAGTTTATGCTCGGGTTACATCTACTTTAGTTTCATACGTGTACTGCCACAAACTTTATCCCTATTTTGTGAAAAGAGCACAAATCAGGAGCCTGAATTCCTAGTTTTTAAGGCCTACTGTTAAAAACCATTCGTGTGACAGTTGTATGCCAACACATGATTGTAATGTACTCCAGACGATGAAACTTAAAACTAAATGTTGTCAGGAGGTGCTCAATCGCTCGTAACCTGAAATCCAACAATGCTTCTGGGAAGTCTAAACCGTTTAATTGTTTAGTATTTTTGGGGTTCTTGAAGAGCTTTCTGTAAATAAGTCGTACTAATGGCAAATGCACGCCATGTGACAACCGTGTGCTCGTTTTGAAAGCAATCGTGGCTTAAAACCAAGAAATAGACTGAAATAAGCTCGCCATTTGCCAATGCCAGCTTAAGTTGCTCTTGCACATGGAGGGATATTGTCTAGGTCTGGTCTGTCCACCATACTGCACCCTAATTAAGTGAGGGTTACGTTATTGTTGCTAGTCGTAATAATAATGATGATGATGTGCGACCGTGTTTCTAGTGCTCAATAGTCTGTATGATTAGCCAATTGACTAAAAATAGGGTTTTTCTTCTTGCTACAATGTCGTGGCAAAATTAAGAAAGAAGTGAAAGGCTTGTTGGGCCATGCATAAAAGACATTTTCAGCCAAAACAAAAGACATATGCACAACAAAAGTCAATTTTTGTTGTGTTTTTAACGTGTTTTTAATGTTGGCGTGTGGTGGTGGCTATTTAGCACTTTTATGTCTCTTTTATGCAAGGCCTTACTCTGTTATTTGGATTGCTCCTTTTGGATGCAGTAATAAAAATGTTCAACTGCAATTGTTACCATGCATTGTCATTCCAAATATAGCATAATGAAACTGTTCTGCTATGGTTTATATTGCTAAAGCTAGTCAAAACAGATTTCATGTGGTGTGATCAAATCTTCATGCTGCTGGGAATATGTTGAATTTCCAACTCTGTTAAAAAGTTTAAACTAAACTTTGTTCACTGAAATGGGAACTATTTAACGAGCTGTTTTCTTGTGTCGTCTATCAACTTTGATTCTATAAAATCAGCACTAATTTTGTGATGATATGCGCCTATTTGTGTGAATGTACATGCATGCATGCATGCAGCTATTGCAGTGCTGATTTGTTGATGTTGGCAATTATGTACAGTACTTAATGCAAGGGCGCTAATGGATTTTTCGTTCACTTTCACTAATTATGCGTTTTCTTGAAATTTCAGGAAGTGGGAAGCATCATTGGCAAGGTAAGAGCTATATAAATCTCACTATTTTTTGTGCACTTCTGTTTTTTAAGTTAAGGAACACAGACATTTACATTTTATTTTTTGCATTGCAGAAAGGAGACAATATCAAGAAGTTTAGAGAAGAGGTAAGAAATTGAATTTCTTCATTGTTTTTCTGTATTTCAAACTTCTTCGGCCAACTAACTTATTTCTTTTGTTTTTTTAGAGCGGTGCCAAAATCAACATATCAGATGGGTCTTGTCCAGAGCGCATTGTTACGGTCACAGGACCCACGGATGCCATCTTCAAGGCATTTAACCTCATCTGTAAAAAGTTTGAAGAGGTGGGTTGACGTTTTAGGCTGTGGGCGGTGCAGCCATTATCCTTAAATATCCTCGCTTGCCTGTTTGTTAAGCAAATATCAGGATGTACAGATGGCAACCACATGCGTCTGTCACTTGCCATTCACTCTTCAGTGAGTTGAGTGGCGCGAGTGTGATGCTGTATGAGACTATGAGTAAGAAAGATTGAAAAACGCTGCTAACAGCATGGTCAGGTGCCACATGAAAAGCCTAACAAAGCATCCTTACAAAGTCAGGAAATAATTGTAGGAATAACAGCCAGGCTGACAGAAGTGGAGCTGTGTCTCAGAAATGCAGGATTTTGGTTTTTTTGCAATAAAACTGCCCAAAACAAGAGCATTTTTCATTGAAACTACCAGCTGCTTCAATTCAATTCAATTCAACTCAGTACCCTACAGTCAGCAAATAAATGCCATTTGGTAGGGGGGTCAAACCCAT
>JAQGCC010002852.1:0-16982 GCA_034698905.1 Xestoiulus laeticollis
CCGAATCGGAGGTCAAACTGTGGTCAGCTGCAGTTTGACCAGAGGTTAAGTTTAACCTTCGTTGGTAAAACCGGCCAATAGTGTACCAAACAAACAAATAATTCATTTTATTGATCTAGTGATCAAAACTGTGACTATCAAGTGTGCTTTATGAAATTTAAAGAGTTAAATTGTTATGTAAGTGATAACTAAGTGTATAGGCCTATTCAAAAATTTTAAAAAAATTAAAAAATAATCGGATCGTTTGAATTCGTACATGAACATTGTATGTTTGTTAATTGGTATAATTATACCAATGCAAGTGCAATGCACAGTGCAAGTATTAATTAATACTTGCACGTTGGGAGCAAATGTTACTGCTAAAAATTGTTGCAGAATATGGGCTAAAATATCATTTTTAATGACAGCTTTTTAAAATATTTTCGTCTACGGCGTCCTATTTCTAAAAAAACATTGTTGACCCCGTTTTACTATAAAAAAAAATTCCCCATCGGCTACGAGCTAGTCATTTAAATATTGCGCTTTCTAACAAAAAAAAAATGCAAAAAAAAAAAAAAAGAAATACAGAAAATAGGCTGGCAGCTTTGCAAACAACTATGAAAACAGAAAGTTTCATAATGAGAAAAACTTTGTGGCCCTAGCTGTTACTTCCAATGGATTACGTTGGCTTTTCATTTCCTATTAGAATTTTTTCAAATAACAAGTGCACACATTGTATGCAGTTTCAAGTTCATTGTTAAGAATGGAAAACAACTGAACTTTAAACTAAAAAATAATGTAAAATGTGCTGCAATCTCACTAATAATTTCCTGTTTTGCAGTCTCTATAGCTATATGTATAGCTATATACATGTTTGCTATTGCCTCAAGTTTTTAAAAAGAATTTGTGACTTATACGACATGGATGAACCAATTTATATACATGTATTACACTTTAAAGTCTGTTTATGACAGCTTTTTCACATTTATTAAGCAATATTTGAGCAAAAAAAAAAGCAACCTACATGTACATAGGCATATAGTTTATAATCCTAATGTATACATGTATACGCAATATAGTGATGACATCACAATCACCCCATTGTTGGCTGTTAAATTCTCTCTGATATCAAAATGAGAGTGCTATAATGTGCTATTTTACCTAGAAAGTTACAGGGATTACAGAAGTCCGCTGTTTTCCAATTTTAATGTATTTTTACAACACCTACATTATTTTTGGTTATACTGTTTTATGGATACAGCGAATCTGCTTCAAGAAAAGTTAAAATATTTTTTTGTTTGCTATTCCTGTAGCTTTTTAATTCTGATTTAATCCAAGTTAGAGCCTTAAATGGTATAATCGTGTTGAAAACTTATTTTCTACAAAAGTTTTTTTTTTTAAAGAGTGCAACTCACAGTAGGTTGCCTATCTGCTTTATGGTCGATCAATATGTTGTAAACATTCCTTTCATCCTTTTGGTGGACCCCTCGTTTTAGTTAAGTCTTCCATGGGCTACAAGAAAAATCGATAAATGTCGAGGGTTCAAGTTTTTTTTTGCCCTAGTTTTCTAGGAACTGCAGTATACACTGTAAATACAACTATACACGATGCTGGTAAAGTTAAAGCGTATACAGTTGTACCAAATTACCTAAAATGCAGTACATCATACATGTACATATGTAAATATTCAAGCCTTTAATTTAGCGTACCGACTTGTATACCTACATGTACTAGTAGTTGCAAAATGTTTACTTGTGTTATGATATACAGTATGGCAGATATCGTAAAGAAAATAAATATTTAGAGAGGATATACCTGCTAACAAACATCATCTTGAAATTCAGTAATTTTTCACGTTGAATTAACTAAAACAATGCCCTCAAGGATACAACATACAATAATTATAAAGTCAATTAACGAACTTCCTGGATCATGTTTGTGGCATGCACCCAAACGTAAAATTGGGCGAATTTGAGTATATACAGTGTATAATAATTCACGCCCAGAAAACGCCTGTTTCAAAACATAAATTATACAGTATACATGTACAATATACTCATTTGAGGTTCAGGGGCGGATATTAGGTGTGCTCTATTTTAGGCGGTGATCAGGGTTGGTGAAACACTTATGATTTCCGTTTTAGGATAATAGATTTGATGAAAAACATGGATATGCAGTTAGAATGGGCACGTTTACACGTTTTATTAAAAAATATAATCGCGTTCTAGTCTAAATTTTTAGCGGCTGATTTAAAGTAACTGCATATGTAAAAGCTATATAATGTAGAATTTTCCTGTATTTTTCAAAAATAAATTAAGTTTGCCTTGACAATTCCAGGTTTCCCAGGTAGTCTATGTAAGATTTGTATTGTGGGAACCCTGTATATGATAGTCAAATAGTGCGAATATTTCATTTGAAGCCGTTACAAAACGAACAACATCAGCCATCTTCTTTCTTAATTTTTGGAAAGAGAAGCCGGAAATGACGCCAAACACGAGAAATACGCGATTCCTATTAGTCTTAAGTGGTCACGTGACAAGAACAACACGAATTTTGAATTCGAATTCGGAGTCAAGATGGCCGCTAGTTGTTTTGGACGTTCTACGGTAGGAACAGAAATAAGTTTCTTTGATTAGTTTTAGGAAATTAACGGAAGTTTTATTATTAACGAAATGATGAGGAATGGTCGTGGATCACATTTTGATAGTTTTTGAGCTGATTATTCTTGAATTAAGGAAAATACGGTCTTTGAAATACATGTACCTGTTGCCGATTTTGGTCGTGTTCTATTTTCGCTCATAAGGAATTTACGTGTTTTTTGTTTAATTATTAGTGTAGTTTTAGTTTGCCTGCATAGCCTGCCGAGGATGATTCGGTGAAAGGCCGCAGAAAAGTCGCTTCGTATGCCGTTCAAAAAAAATCGCCTCGTGCCACAAAATGCTCCTGAAAGCATTTTTTGGTCCGGATTTGAAAAATTTTAATCCCAAAGACATTAGCATGGCCATTGACAATACATGGCATGAAAGATGGCTATTGAATTTATATTGTAAAGGGATATGGATATACTAATTAAGCTGATTTAATAATTAATAAAATAATTTCATATGAAAATAAAATCTGAACAAATAATATCATTTAATTTACTAATTTTTTTTTAATAATAACAAAAATTAAATTGGTTGTAAGCTTTTAGGGTTTTTGTTCCCTATTCTTAAAATCTATATCCACATTAAATGAAATTAGGCTACATTGAAATAAAAATTAGACGAAATTAAGAATAAAATTAAAAGATGAATTTAAGTTATAAGAATTCTTGAAAGGCGAAAAGTGAAAGTGTCGATTTTACCGTTTATTCAATAAACTGATTTTATTGTAAAATTCAATGGAAAGCTTTTTTGGTATGGTGTCGTGCTGAGAAGCTTAATGATATGAAGAAAGCCCATTTCATGGTAAAAAGTTTTGCCGTTGCATTTGATGTTCAAATACTTGGGAAAAAGGGGGGAAAAGGCTTGGGGAAAGGGTTGTTTTTATATATGCATGTAGTAGTGGTAGTGTTTTATCATCATTTTTGATCTTAAAATGCCTTTTTTTACCTGGTCAACCCTCTTGAAGCCCCATTTTAGCAAACTTATTTTTCGATAGGCGTCGCAGGTGCATTTGGGGATGTAGGTGGGGGAAGTGACGTCATTCGTATATGATTTTACCGCCCTCGTCACTGCCATTATTTTCGAGGGCGGATGTTCACGGGGTACTAAGGTGAGTCGCCTTAAGCCCCCGGGGGCTTTGTAACATAATACGTACTGTTCATGTATACAAAAAACCAGTTACATACTTATGATACATTAGATTGGCACACTCTGTAGATAGTTTAGTTGTAGCAAAATAACTCGGGACCACAACATTTCACAACCCTTGCGTCACATATATCATATAACTTGCATTCGCTACTTGAAATCTTAAAGAAAACATGGTCTGCTTAGATCATGTCATCAGATAGCCTGAACAAAAATCCTGCCTTGTTTCTTGAAGCTTGGTTGCATTCTTTGGCCAAATTTCGTAACTTGGAATACAGCCATAAAGTTCTGAAAAAAAATTGTTTATATTTTCTTGTCTGAATTTGTTAACAGTTGTGCGAAACATCTGGCCGCTGACACGGTTTCTTTTAAAACAAAAACAAAACTTATAATTAGAGGTATTGTTTTCAGGATTATATACATGTATATGAAGGAATTTGCCGAAATTAGTAAAATAACCTCAATCGCTGCACGTGTAGCCTATAGCCAAGGTTTGACACAGATCCAATAAACTTTACGAGATATTTCCACAAACTTTTTAGTTTCAACATTTTCAGCATTGTGAATCAGTGTAAATAGACTGCTATACTGTGAAGCAGGAAGACTGGGGTCAAATTGTCTCACGATTATCTATTAAGGAATAAGGGCCGAAGGGTAGAGGGGTCGTGGTTTTAATGTGGTGTAAAAATCGAGAAAGGTTATAATAATAGGAAAAACATAATGTGCAACAATCATTAAGATAGTAATAAACGAACAAAAATGTGAAGTTGTAGATACTTTGCAAGGTAATGAATTAGGGCACGTGTACACTAAGATTTTTGATTTGGTAAATAGCCAATTACAATGTAAAATTAAAAACGACATTATAATAATGTATTAAAATGTCCCCGTTTACAATAATAAAGATAAGGAAATAGCCAAAATAAATAATATTCAATTTATTGTGTTTGTATTTTTGGTGTTAAAAATTACACTAATTGTTTTGTGATAAATATAGAATTGTTGTCTACATTTGTGTAAGTACGCATGTACATGTGTATATACTAGTATAGGCCTACACATTTATATACGAGTACATGTCGACATGTAAACGGAGTAATTTTTATGTAAAAAATAGTGTATTGAATTTATACACATGATAATACAGTATTTACATTATATTTTATTCCAAACATGACATTTTTTTCAGTATTGCATTTACATACATATACGGTCTTACATGTATTAACAAATGACATTTTAAATTCACGTCAATAATATACAGCGTATGCCATTTTTTTTTAAAAAAAATATTCCTCCGTTATACATTTACGTGTATAATTTCTGGATGATGTAAAGTTCGGACCCCTTGAATACATGATTGTACATTGTAGCCTACAGAATGTAATGTACATTTACATTTGAACTGGCCCTGGTTACAACATTTGTCCTAGGTTTCTACTAACAAGATCGTGTGTCACTTTGTACGTGTCGCCCAAAACGCAACTTTCTGGTTACAAACAAACGTATGTTCTCGCCTCAGTGCGAACGTCTAATTTATAAGGCGGTGAGTCATGCTCACGACATCCTAAAATTCCTATCGAATGATCTCGCTACGTATACTGCACATGTAAGACGAGACTCACGCTGATATCATATGAACCATGATCTTTAAGCCAAATTCCTAACCTCGATGGCTTCAGAAATGGACGTGCATGAGAAGGAGGGCTGGCTTTCAGCGTTTTTCAAGCAAAATTGGCTGATTTTTTAAATAAAAAATAGCACGACTATTATTAGTAATGCACATGTATGTATGGAAGATAAATAGCATAGCAGGGTTCCCAATGACCTGGATAACATATATTTTAAGATAGCACCTTAAATATAGTCAGGGAAAAGTGGTTTATTTTATAAAATTAAGACAGTTAAATTCAGCATGTGGATAATTAGTATATGTACATTTGTTTTCACATATCCATTTATTAGTAATTATCACACGAGTCAAATAGGTGTCACACTCAGTCAGCCCTTAAATTCATCTATAGAAATTGGGAATTCCCCTTTAAATTCATTTTGACATCATGTTAATTAAATAAAAATCGACGTATTTTTCGCACAATTGCATTCGATTCTTAACGTTTGAAAATTACAACATTATATGTTTTTTGTTCGTAATGAATTCCATAATCGAATATAGTCTTTCGAGTCCACTTGCACTGTATTTTCCTAAGTAAAAAATGTTGAGCTTAGGCGCGTGATTCATAAGTCTCATTTAGGTCACTACAAATTGTATAAGGGAAGTGCTTAAGTTCGTTATGGTGTGTTATAGAGCTTTTTAAATTCAATGACAACAATAAGATAACTTGCATAGATGTGGGAGGTTAAAACCCACGTTCACTTTAGCTGTTCATGAAATGCCAAGGTCTGTCAATACAAATAAAAACGAAAAGAGGTCAACAGGAAATAATTATAAAACCTGTTGAATTATAAATTGTGATAGCATGGCATAATCTAGTTTTGTCATCTAATGTTCACCATGCTCAAGTTCTTTTAAAAGTTTAAAACTAGTAAAAGTCCTTTGACATCTGCATGTAATTGCAAGTCCTACTCTTGTATGTCTCAGTTTGTCTGTGTGTTAACATGAACTTAACTTCACTCTTTTATTTTTTTTTTCAGATTTAAAAATCTTCAAATAATCAACAATGGCTGACACAATAATTGTTCTCAGAAGACCTTTTTCTTGGCTCAAGTTTCTGCAGTTGGTAATGTGCTATTCTTTGAGAAAATTTAATTTATTCAATATTGAGCTGGAATGAATTTTTAATAGTATGTTGGAACATTTCCAACATCCCTCTTCATAGGAACATTTTAACATTGCAGGTTAAGACTAATAAGGCGTTTAATTTTACCTTAATTCCCTAGCAACAAATTATATATTTTAATGAACCGTCGCAGATTTTGGCAGTTAATCAAAAGCAAATAAGCGAAAAATATTAATTTGGCGATATTAAGCTTAACACGAATGTTATTTTAAAGATTAAAAGACTAATTTTGCATAATGTTAATTACTTTCTATTGCTTTTAATATATTCCAAGTTCTATTTTTGCCGTTACAGATTGGAGGACTGATTTGCTTCGGGTTGCTTTTCAAGTACAGCCGTGATGTCCTGAGTTATGTGACCTATGGTGCTGACAGCACCGACGAGGCTTTCGTGCGCACATCCTTCGCTATAACGAACATCGTGGGATATCCCTTCATAATCGTTCTGCTTACGGCCATAGCCGTGTGCTTGGGTGGCGATTCCCTCGAAGGCACCCTTCTCGTAAGTCTTAATACCATGACTAAGTGTCGTAGACCAGTTTTTTATCCCCCCATCCCCCTTATTTCAGGTAAACGAAATCGAACGCTTTGTTAAAATGTATGAAGCAAAAGTGGAGCATTAATTTCCCCTTTGCAGGCAACATTTTCCCGATTGCTCTTTGAGAGCTAGGCTCATCACCGCCAGGCGTTGATGCAGAAAATAGGCCAACGTTAAAAATCAATAAACAGCTGGGTTCAGTTCTCAGTACTCTGTATTTCAATTTCAGTGCTTTTTGCTGAACTTCGTGGGCTTTGGAATGTATCTTACAACTGGAGCAATCATTGCCCACAACGCAGACAAGGCTGGTGCTACTGATGCCGTGAAAGCCACAGCGGTAAGCATTTGACTATTACCAGGTTTTGGCATGTTTTTCGTTCTTGCGTTTCTGCAAGATGGCCCTATAGACTATCAATGCATCCTATTCTAAAGAAAATGTGTTTGCGGATTCCTTGGGGGAGTTTGGATATATACAATGTAATTCGCGTATAACGATCTTTAAGGAACCTAAGAAATCGGATCGTTATACGCATATTTATTAAATGTTATCACTGAAAAAAGCATACAGAATAGTACTTAATTAATACACGTCAATTTGCTCGAATTTAAGGAGAAATTTAAAACATTTTTTATAAAAAATAGTGAAACCGTTTATCTGAAATGATTCAAAAATAAAGGTAAATTTTAAAGTTAGTATAGTTTTATAGTTCATGCGTTTCTAAATTTCAAAATTTCAACAAATGTCAGCAGTGAAATATATAAATTTGACTTAAATTTAATACAAAATACGAACATTTTTTTGCTTTTTGAAAGTTATTGTTTTGTTGGTTAAATAAAGAAATTTTATCATAAAATTTCAGATAAAAATACAACACAACTTTAAGATTGTAAATCCTTTTGGCATTACATATGTATAATTACATGTTTATGCACATAGAAAATGGGAAAGGGGGAGGAAATCTCAGAAATTCGTTTTAGGCGAATAGACTGTACGTAAGATAACGGACCAACACAATTAACACATTGCTCGGAATCGATAAACCCAGAATATCGCTGTATCCGGCATAGCTAAAAGTGAATTTCCTTTTGTTGAATAATTCCCCTTATCTTGATTCCTTTTATCCTTGTAGGCAATGTGCATCATCACAAGTTTCTTTTTCCTGTGCGACGTCGTCATCTACTTGTTACAGAAATTCAAGAAATAAGCCAGTATAGAGTCGAGTCTTTACTATATTCAAAAAAAAATATAAATGTTATATTATATGTAAAAATATTAACCAATGACACTTTTTTTCCACGATTGTTAGAAAGCTTCGTGTTTATCTAGACTGGTTTGAAATCGCCAACAAAACTCCACTTTACACGGGGAACGCTGCCAAGAAATCCGCTTTAAAACTCGGTACATTATAGTTTTCCACGTCTTTTAACTACCATTTTTTTAATTTAAGAATCTAGTATGGTTTAACAGTGTCTGCAAAAATACGCATAAAGCGGGGGTACCTGTGCTCGATAAAGGCTCATTATTTGTGATTCGTTTTACGCATTTTCTGTTTTACTCAACGTTTTGTACAATTTTTACACCTTTCTTTACTATTATCATTCAAACTTTTAATAACATGACGTGAACCATTATATAGTGAGTATAATGTTTGGCAAGATTTATAAATTGGAGGCCTCAAGGTAGCAATCCGTCCACATCGTGAGATGTCGATCTAAATTTTTGTATTGAAATACAGTGGACTCTGATTAATGGGATCACGTTTGTTCGAGGTTTTTTTGATTCCAACACCCTTAATGATTCCATTAAGCGAATCGCTGATCCCACTAAGACATTATTTTCTAATGTATTTGTATTGGAGTGTCTGGGACTTGGTAATTCCGATGATTCCATTATCCGTGATCCAATTAAGCGGAGTCCACTGCAGCTTGGAAAATAGATTTATGCATTGACCATTGTAAATGCAAAGAATACCCTTCCCAACTTATGTCATCATTTTCTTGAATTGCTTAAAAATACTGAAATACGACCATTTTGCTACCTGAAATGTAGTGTAGAGTATGTTAAGGTATACAACTTTTTCAACGTAAGGGCGCTTTTTATAATTCAGGGATTGCGCCCAATATTGAATCTCGGATTAATACACTATTTTGAATTCTGCCTTACAGAGAATATTCTTATTTTTGTGGAATAATGCTGGGTCATCTTATGCACAATTTTTAATATTTGATGTCGCAATGCAAATAGATATTTTGTAAACAATGTCATTGTTAGTTTTAAAACAAAATCATTGAGATAGTTTCATATGCTCTAAATCATGCTTTTCAATTGTGATTTCTAATGTTTTTTAAATGTTGTAATGTTTATATATAAAAATCTGAATTATTTTATATTAAAAACTATTCGCATGGAATCAAATGGTTATGCCAGAAATATGGCTAGGACTTTTAGCGCTTTCCAGTAAAGCAATATGCCTTCGAACAGTGCAGTTTGTATGCTTAACTATAACATGATTTCTTTCTTTCTAAAAGGGCCCTTCTATTGGAAGATCTAAAGTAATTAATGTATGGAGTTTGAACCCTATTTATGGTAGGACACCGAAAAATAAGAAAGTAAGCAGTTTTTTCCTGAAAGCTTAAGACAAAAGGTTAAGAAATTAAATTGAGAATTTTACAAATATATAGTTGAGATTTACGACGTATTTGAAGGTGATTTAATTTTAAGTATAATGCAGGTTTATACATCTTTACACGTAACTTGTTTTTTTAATAGGTTATTTATGGTAAGAACCAAAGTAATGGTTGAAATTAGGACCCCATCTCTCATTTTGAAATAGGGCATCATTACTTTTTTTGCTTTACAATTGCTACTAAGGACCATTTCATGAAAGCTTAAGACAAAAAAAGGTAAGGATTTTAAATAAAATAGTGATACGTGTACATGATGAAAGTTATGATTTGATCACTGGAATGAGGTTTAATTTGTTTGCAATATTATAGTTTGCTAATTTAATTTTCATGCTGGGGCTATACCGAATTTACTAAAAATGTACTATATGTGTTGTGTGGAAAGTTTAGAAAAACTTCATGCAGTTCTATAAATTATTCAATTTTACCCGAGTTTGTACTATCGGTTTCTTAACTTAATTGTTTCCATGGGGCTATACAGAATTTACTACTGTATTGTCTGAACATTTAGCTAAATTTCATGGAGCTATTAACAACCTTATACATTCTATGGACAAACATCAATTTTTATGCAATAGGATATACTGTTATGCGCCTAATTTCACCCATTTTTGCCCTATAGTTTAAATTGTACTATATCGATTTCTTAACTTATTAAAGTGCTGAAAGTTAACCTATTTGAAAAAAATTAAAAGTATAAATATATACACACTAAAACGTTGGGTTAAAATTCAATTCAATATTGAGTGCTATATGGACATACCAATATTGGGTTAACATTGGCTTGAATTTATGTGTAACATCCAAATGTTAGGTTAAATCTACCCAACGTTAGGTCACAGGTTTTGGTTAAATATGCCCAGTATTGAGTAAATGTGAGGTTTTACCCAATTTTACCCAATTCTGGGCATATTTTAACCAAAACCTGTGTTAATAACTGTGACCCAAGTTGGGTAGATTTATAATCAACTCTATAAAAACTGTGACCTGTTTCATCCTAATATTGCCTTTATAATTAATACAGTAACATCTCTTACCCTTTAAAGTGATTGATGTAGTCTGACGGGACCAGTCCCGAGTGCACTTGTAGTGTGAATAATTACAATAAATACAATAAATAAATTATGAGTTGATTATATAAATAACACAAACCTCACATTTACCCAATTCTGCAGGGCATATTTTAACCAAAACCTGTGTTAATAACTGTGACCCAACGTTGGGTATAGATTTATAATCAACTCATAAAGTTACCCAATTATGAGTTGATTATATAAATAACAAAAGCCTCACATTTAACCAATTCTGGGCATATTTTAACCAAAACCTGTGTTAATAATTGTGACCCAACATTTGGTCGTTACATTTAAATTCAACCTAATGTTGGTAACTTGTTATGTCCATATAGCAGTCAATATTGAGTTGAATTTTAACCCAACGTTTTAACTGTGTAGTGAGAGATTTATTAGTGACGTTTTTCGCTTTTCAAACATACAAAGTATAGTTTATTTAAAATTGGCGCATTGTCATCGATCGAACGCCTTTAGTTGGGTCTATCAGTGTGAAGATGGCGCTTGAATAGCCTCCCATATTTCCCGCTGAGCAACTACTACCAGAGCCTGCCATAAATCGAGTGGAAGCCGACGTGGGAAGGTCGTGTTCCCGTCGTGACCTGTCCTTACATTTCTGCTGGAATATATATTTCATCCCTGTTTTCCAAACCCGTCGGATTTTCATCCTGTGTCGTGGGCACTTGAAGAAGCGGAGAAGAGTTTCGTTGCCATCCTTCTACAGATTCTATATAGTAGAATTTGGATACGCAGTTGTGAGTGTGCAGCTTTTTGGGATTTACCATGTGTGCCAGCCTCAGCATCTTTGAGCCGGCCATGACGTCATCATGAGCCCGCATCTCGCCGATTTCAACTGAATTTCAAGACTTTCATTTTTTTCCCCCACCGCTGTCAAGGGCTTCGTTGACAATGATTTCTCATGGTGTTCCCAACGAGGATAAGGTTGCCAAGAAAAACAGTCTCAACCGCAATAATAACAACATGAAGCATCCATCCCTGAAGAGGTAAGTTGCCCTTGAATAAACGTCTTTTTAATTTGTCGTTTTTAGATTGCTGTAGATTTCAACTATATATTGATAAATAATTGTGCACTCCACGTGGAATATATGTCATATATCAAATCTATATATACTAAATATTTTTGATAAATCTTAAATAAATATGGCGGATCTTCGAAAACCCCTTCCATTTTTTTTTCTTCGATTTTGGCGCGTTCCTAGCTGACAGTTCCTCACAAGGATGATTCCCCACATGTAGAAACCTAATCTAACCTAGCATTGCACGATCTCTAACCTGCAGTTTAACCTAACATTAAACGCAGTATCCTTTGGCGGCTTATAAATCCCGATCAATAATAAAACTAACCTAACCTAACATCATGGCTATAGTCAAACCTAACCTAAATATATAGCTAACATAACTATACATACATGGGTCTTCAAATAGGTAGCCTTTTTATGCATTGCTGGAAAGCCATACAATGCCTATCACATGTATACTAATAGGGGCCATCCATGGCCCTTAGCAGCATCAGCAGCATCTTAAGCTGGCTATAGACTACCATCACGTCACGTGAGCTTATGAGGAAAAAAAATTGTGACATCATGTCCTCACGTCCATATCTTTCGCGTTCAAACATGGTCTATCTTTAAAATTTTTGTTGGAATCTGTTGCAATTAAAAATTCATCGTGCTGTCACGTGTGAGACAGTATAGTTTGTTCACTGGGCGATATCACGGTTAAAAATGTGAGCTCGAACCGTCATGTCAGCTGTCATGTGACGTGATGATAGTCTTTAGTCAGCTTAAGAATTACAATGAGACTTGGTAACCAAATGGTGCAGGATTTGGCAGCTTTAACCGTATTTAATGTAAAAGGCCAAAAAGGGATGGATCAAATCCAGACTATACAATCTAGAGGGCGTTCCCCTGAAAGTTGTCAAATTATTGGGAATCACCACTGCTAAATGATATGCTTTGCAGTTTTTGCATTGTCATAACTTTTGTGCTTCCATAAAGCCAAAAATTTAACCCTGATTTTATCAACGAAATTTGTGATATTAAAATCAGATCTCGGAATTAATTAATGTACTTCCGTATTCTGGGATTAAGCTTATAATGTTTCTTGGCGTTTGATTAAGTAGCAAAAAGGTTCATTTAAACGCGTTTATTGTAGGATGCAGACTTGTTTTAATGCTTTTGATGACCTGCCAAAGTTGCACGCTCTTAACACATGTTTAACTATCGTGCCAGTAGTAAGCTTGCACTAATTAGCACTTGAGGATGAAATGTTTTTTTTTTCTTTTAAGTTGCGTCAGGTATGGCAAAAAGAAAATGAATTTTAAAATTAAAGTAAATTATGGTCCTGGTTTTCTCATGTTTGTATAAAAATATTATAATTATCGACGCGTAACTTCAATTACATCTTCTCGATATTAACTTTTTTGGTAGATGTTTATAGTTTTAATATATATTTCTATATAAGTGACATTTCAAAATTTACGCCCTTTTCCTATTATAAATTGTTGGAGTGTAATATTATATTGTCCTGAAAATAATTGTTCATTGTCACGATGCTGGAGGTAATTCCTCAGATGCACATTTCTACTTTTTTTGTATTTTTGGCAACGATCACATACTAGTATCTTGTTTTGGCACGGATGGTGGCTGTAATTTCGGCCTGATTCATGCCTTTATATTCTTTCAAATACGTCATTATTTACAAATCAATGACACCTAATTAGATTCTGACTGTATTTCACTTAATTTTCACCAGTTATTTTTGTTATTGTTTTTTTTTGTATCCTGAAATGCAATCTGTTCGTTTCATGTTTGTCATATGAAACAACATACATTATATGGTAATTTATAAGGCGTACAGAAACTTAATAAGGACCTGTATATAGTTAACTATCATGTCTGACCATGTGTTTTAGCTCGTGTTTATGCATTTTAAATACTCGCATTACAACATTTTTGAAGACGGAAGTGGCGCAGTGTCACGTTTTTGAATTTCGAGCGCTTCATGCATGGATTTAGGCCAGTAAGCAATTCGCTGCCTAGAATGTAAATGAGGTCACGTATTGTTGACGTTTGCATTTATAGAGCTTATAATAGGCCTACCCTTGTTTCACTTATAGCTGGCTTCTCACACATATGGAAAATGTGGAATTGTCAGGGAAATTGCATAGACCTGGATGGGTTAGGACATTTTTTTTGTAAAAGTCAGGGCAATTGAATACAAATACAGTATTACATTTGTTTTCAATTTTTAGCTACATAGCACAAAATTATTCGAGACTGAGGTTCAATGGCAATTACGCTCGGAAACGACCCGGGGTTTATTGGAGGCCAGGGTTTTATCGAGTTGGTTAATTGAGTGAAATCAAGATTCTTTGAGCAATGTACGAGCTATAAGACGTTATAGGCAATATTTTTAAGTTTTCTGTCTTTATAGGATGATAAGTGAATTTTTTTTTTCAAAACATGCATGAAAGTCAAATTTCATTTGTGTGGTAATAATCCCGAATTTGGTGAAGGATGCTTCTAATCTTCAGGAGTCCCAGAGTCTGCTCATGAGTCTCATGACATGTGTTATGTGCATCTGCTCACATGTACATGTATACACTCGAGTGTTTCTTAACTGTTTGTATTTTCCAATTTCCGCAATCCTGGTGGCCGTGATTCGTCTTTTTTACTCTCTTCCTAGACTATAGGAAGTAGGTTTAGTGCCTACATGTATATAGTATAGTGCCATGGGGTGGTGCCACGTTGTCAATAGCACTTTACGCAGTGAAACGCCTGCTGTATAACATTAAACATAAATAGATGCGTCAGTCATTGGTGTAAACGCCAAAACCCCATCGATACAAGGCTAGAGCGTCATCGCTTTCAAGGACACAATGGCCTCATAATCAATATTATACATCTATACGTTGTCATTCCACCTTTGAAATCATGAAAGAAATGTCACCACTCCTTCAGGTGCCAAGGACAGCAGTGCATTTAAGAGAAGAGGGTGCGAATGACTTTACTAACCATTATCATTCAATGTAAAATTTTATCTATGGGGTGATAGTTTTGAGATTTAATTCAGCGGAAAATCTAACTTATCACTTCTGGAATGATGCTTGGAGATGAGCCATTGTCTTGTGAATAACTAAGGCATGTAAACATTCTCTTAAGTGAATGAAGCCTACCTATACCCCCAAAAAGGAGGGTTGCATACCAGATAAAATACGACCCATTAGAGGGTCTGGTAAACTTTATTTCCATGAAATGTAATATGCATGTATACATAAACAAAAAAATTAAACAAATAATTGAATATTTATGCTAGGTCCTCGTACATTTCATTTGTTTCTAACAGTTTCCATAATAAAATTAAAAATAATTTAGAAAAAAAGGCTTATTCTGGTATGCAACCCTCTTAAATCATTTGAATGATAAAAAGTTGCATGTTTATTTGTTTGTGTTTTCTCAGGTTGTTTACTAAGAATTTTGTCATATAAATACAGGAATTCCTTTATATTTTATACAGAACATGTTACAAGAATTCTCCCTTTCATTTAAACCAATTATAAGCAACTTTCGTATTTTTATATTTACAATAGATAAAAATAGATTTGTTTTATTTCATTTTAAGCATATATTTTTTTATAAATTATGTGAAATTGTATATAATTTTTGTATACTTTATTAAATTTATATTTTATATTTACATGTACATGTTGTACAGTATAGTATACATATGTGTAGGGGGCCTATATATATTTTTATAATAATTTTATATAATTTTATTACATGTATTTCGTTTATAAGTACCACACATTTTTGTTATTAACGTACGATTTATAAAATATTACATCCCCATTCAAGGCATGCAGAGAATTTAAATATTTGGACAACTATTGTGATAATTGGTTCTGCAGTAGAGGGTCATTGAATATTTAATGGAAATCTTTGAATTTCTTACAGTAAATTTACTGTAGACTAAGTACTAGTATCCCCTACTTTTAAATATTGATGTTATAACTTTCGGTAAGGAAAGTAGCAATTGGAGTGCAAGTTTGTTGGCCCTAACCGTGAAGTTCACGAAATACCTGATTTTTATTGCCATTGTCAGGTATTTTCTTTGTTATTATTTTTCCCTCGAAAAGCCAAAAAAAAAAAGATCAATTGCCATCTTCGAGAATCATCTCATCGTAAGCTTGAAAGTTCAAGATAATAGTTGTAATGTCATTACCACGTGCATTTCCTAGGATTTGATTATCAGTATTGAAGCAGGGAAATGACTCGTAACCAATTGTATACATGTATAGTGAACGTCTTCCTTTAAATTTGTCCTGGCAAGAATCATTTTCAGACAATGCTAATAACGTTTTGGCTGGCCTTTTGTTGTTATTTTTTACTCACCTTAATGTGGTACCTTGCATGATAAAAAAAAGCCTCATTTGGGATGTTTTACCTTCCTGTTCAGTGGAAAAAATTGGCAAAAACTGCAAAGTAGTCTTATGATGAGCCTCGCTAACGATGCGTGTGAGGTCACCCTTCAATATTTTTTCATCTTCTCACAGATCCTTAGATAAATTCAAATTAAAAAAAAATCCTTTGCACCCTTGCTGTAATTGAAAATGTTTATGTGTGTGCCAACCAGAACGATTTGCTTATTGAGAGATCTTTAGCACAAACATATTTCCTGGTTGTACAATTGTAATGTCCCTATAAGGAATTGTCAGGGAATTTGGATGGAACTGGTACATGTACACATGGAGTTATCAGGGAATTTGGGTTGACCTGTTAAACATGGAATTAACAGGGAACTTTGGGAGGACCTTTAAACATGAAATTAACAGAGAAATTGGGTGGACCTGGTAAACATGAAATTATCAGGGAACTTGGGTGGACCAGGAAAACATGGATTTATCAGGGAAATTGGGTGGACTTTGAACACATATGGAATTATTAGGGAAATCGAGTGGACATGGAAAACATGTAATTAACAGGGAATTGGAAAAACCTGGAAAAGGTTAGATTAATTATGCCGTATTCACACCTAACGGAGATCTGAATCACGCATGCGCACTAAGGCTGTCTAAGCCCCTAGGGCATCCCACA
>JAQGCC010002853.1:0-16982 GCA_034698905.1 Xestoiulus laeticollis
TTGGCGGAACAAACATTATTCTCCTTTCCCCTTCAAACAAATAACTTTTATCTGTTTACATTTTTTAATAACTTCTTCGTTTGGAATATATTCCAAACGAAGGGTGATCCAGCTAATACCGACCCTAAAAATATATATTTTTAGGGTCGGTATTAGCTGGATCACCCTGTATACAGGATGTAGATGTCATGGACCATATCCAATATTGCTAAGAAAAAAATGAACGATTCCATTTCATGTTATTTTAAATGATAAGCAAAGATAAAAATTGAATACACGAGTGAATGTTCCAAGAAAATAAGATTTTTCTCGCGTTTTTAAAATATTTTTCATATCATTTCTTTATTAGCAATTTTATCTATTTCTAGACTACAAATGCCTATTGAATCCATATTGCATATAATGTGAAATTAGATAATGAAGAGAATGGTCTATTTGTATGAAATCAACTGTTTTTGTCTTCATTGGCAATTATTTAAAGTTGTTACAATGTTTAATTTAAGAACAAGGGAAACTCCATATTGTAGCTGCACTGCAGTACAGTGATGCAATGCAGTGAAGTTTTCGGTTCAATAAGCGCCTATAGATATTAATTTTCATGTAGGTCGCTTCACTGCAGTACACCTCTGTATTGCAGTGCAGCTACCATTTGGAGTTTTCCTATATGTTAATTAACATTGTAATAACTTTTAAATAATTGCCAATGAAGATGAAAACAGCTGATTTCATACAAGCTGACCCTTCTTTTCCTTATTTAACATTTTATCCTAATTAGTGTTACGTATGGCTAAAAATTTATAAATTGGGTTTTCATGAAAAAAATGGCCGTAGGTAAAATCTTACAACATCAGTGTGGATAGAGCACACATGACTTCCTATTTAACCGGTTTAACAGAATTTTCATATGTAAAAGTTTTTGGTGGGATAAAGACTTTTCGTTCACCCGATATGGTATTTTATGGATCGCCCCCGACTTATTTCACGGGCCCCTGAGCGCACTCTGGCCTGTCGATGTGAGGAAAGTCTGTCAGTGTAGACGACCTTGCTTGAGCAAAAAGCGCCGAGCCACTCCAAAGACCCGAGGTTTTGGATAGAAAAAAAGCCCGGATTTTCGGCGTGGGAGTAGGTCGCCCGGCCGTGTCCACGTAGGATTTGGTTCGGGAAAGACCCAGAATTTGTAAGTGGAGATTTTCTTCAACATGTTTCCCATGGCAGGAAACGTGGGCATGATCAAGTCCAAGAATTGGACGGAGGAGGAGACCCACTGTCTCATCGCCATCTACGGCGAGTGCTTCCAGAGCCTGGACCTGATGAGCAAGAAGAAGCCTATTTACGAGTGCATGTCGGCCAAATTGAACGAAAGGGGATACCAACGAGATGCCGGACAAGTCACGAAAAAAGTAAGATGGCCGACTGTCTGTCTGGTCTTCAATACGAAGGACGAGACTGGGGGCCGTGCATAAACGACGTCCGACGATACCCTTAAATAGCCATGGGCCATCACAAATGTGATGTCAGTAAGGGGATCAGGGGATGCTGCAATGACGAGTAATGGTGGGGTCTATCATGAGGCTATGGACAAGGTCAGGGCTAATGGTGTGACATTGATGCCATTCCATCATCTGTGGTCACCACTGTTGCATGCTCACGTGATATTAGGAATGTCGTGGTTCCTAAAGCTTGATGTGGACAGTCGTGACAGTGCAATGTCGTTATATCAGACGCTATATGAATGCCATGGCCACAGTGTTGCGTTTCCAAAAAAATTGTAGTTGACTTTGTGGCATTTGCGCTGTCACGGAACTGCGGTGTTGTCTAGTGCAGTGACTATAAAGACCTTAGGAGCTAAAGTAAAAGCAATCTTTGTAAAAACCTTACTCTTTACTATGAATTGAGAATTCCGTGCAGAGATGGCACGGACACTTTGTATTTCGAACGAATCGTGTAAATGGATCACTTAATTGTGACGTGTAAAGCAGATGTCATGGCATTTCATGACATCGGTGTCACGACTTGAGCACCGTCGTGAGAACCGTGTTTTAGCGCCTCAAGATGGAGCATGACCCGTTGAACATTCATGAGACATGTCCTGCCGTCTTGCAGACAAGCAAACGGTTAGCGTATCTCGTCGGCTGCGTTTATGCACGACCCCTTTACGGACTTACAAAAAAAAATTCTAATCATTGTTTTATTCAAGATTGCGAATTTGCGAAACCAATATAACAACGAAAGACCAGGGGTGAGAAATGGTAAGCCAACCACTTGGCCCTATTATGCGGCGCTGCACAAAATCCTGAACAAACGAGCCTCCTTAGACGTCGAATCGGCCCAAATCAGCGAAATAGGGCTCCTGTCCGAAGTGGAATTGGCTGACGAGAACGTGAGGATTTTGTTGCGGATTTTCACGAGAAGGGGTTTTCGGCTCGCTCTGATGCGTGCAATTGTTTCGCTTTAGAGTACAACATCGAGTCTCGACTTAAAATGCGAAAATTCGGCCGCTAGAGAAAGGGCCAATGGCGAGGGTTCTGCGATGGAAGATGAATTCATCGTGAACGATTCCGATTCGGAACAGTTACCTTCATCTTCATCAACCACTCGTCCTAGGCCGCCACCGTGTGAGCATTTTATTATTATGCTAACAACCCGCATATCTACCTTCCCCTATAAGGTCCAAACCTGTTGCTTTTGTCGGTAGTTGCTTGCTTCATGTGCCTGTGACGCGAACTCGAGAAAATGAACTTTGATAAAAACAACCCTTGTTGATTTCTCAATTTTTGAAAATTTTAGAAACCCTGAATTCTAGCGTACACCTTAAACGTGATGCAATAAACTAAGCGACATTAACTTCCGACAGCTTGCAAGCCCCTAGAAATCCTTACCGAGCCTATCGTGCTTTGTTAATTTGAACACGGCGACTATGTTACAGGCAAGAAACTGAAAGTTTCGGAGGAATTAGTCAAGATTTGCGGCGACTCGCTTAAATTCATGAAGGAGGAGGCGAAGAAGCGTAACAAACAACGCGACGAAATCAGGGAGACCAACCTGCAGCTCTTGCAAATTCTGGGACGTATCGCTACTTCCGCCGAGATGATGGCTGCTTCCACGAATTCCACCTGCCAAGACTAACTTAATGCGGCGGCAGCAACGTTGCCAGTTTTAGAGCTAAAGGAATTAGCAATTGGACAAATCGCCAGTCGGTCCTTTTAATAGGAATTCCAACTTCATCACTGCGCTACTCGTCATACGCTGATAACATTCTAACATTTGAAAAGACAAACTACGCTTTCAATCATTCATTGTAATTTATTTTATAATCGTAGTCGATTAAAACCCGAGACTTATACAGGCATCGAAAGTTTCTGGCGTAAATTGAGTCTAGAAATTAGAAAGATTGAGCAAACCGTAAAAACGCCATTTACGATTCTGTTTGAATATATGTTTCGATATTATTTTGAAAACGCAAATATTGAATTTGAACAGCTATTGACCAATACGCTTCTAACGATGCATCTTTTGGCAAAAGCGACTTATGCTTAGCGCCACCACTAGGGCACATTTGTAAACGGTGTTTAAATTAAAATTCAAAATGGCGTGTCGTGTAGTAGAAGCGCCTTAAGTATAGCGCCACCACACCAGCGCAGTTTAAAATTTATCGCCATTTTTGGCGGAATCGTTTGCAAACGTTTGGCGTGCTAGTCGCTTTGATGCACGATAAGCGTGTCTGCTTGACGTGAACGTTTTTGACTAGTGCAGTATGATACAAGACAGTGTTGTCAAAAATGTGTTGTTGTACGACGAACTGTTCAATCTTTCTAATAAAGTGGGATTGATTTGCTGTTTTCATTCCTTCTCGAAGTTGAAAATCACAAAACTACTGAAAAATAATATTTGGTTACTACAAATAATAGCGTTGAAAAAGTTGAGCAGAGTATGTGCTTAGTAATTTCTAGGCCGATGTAAGATATTAGGTTGTTTGAGGGAAAAATGACCGATTCTAGCTTCATGTTATTAATGTATTATAATTTAAATTCACCCATTTTATTTAACATTGTATACATTTGTGTAAATATTAAACATTTCTTTATTCGTTCATGTTGTTCTTTCTTTCGAAGCAATTTTAGTTGCCTTTAGAAGCCCTCGAACTTAAAATAATGGCGTTTGCGGGCTTATGCGTGTACAAATCTGGGAGCTTTAGTTTTAAAATCTCATTGTATTGTTCGAATTCCGCAAAACTCGCCCGAGAATTGGGATTTCAAATCTGAACAATTTCAAAGATTGAAATCAAATTTGGGAAAGTGAAATCTACCATTTTTCTTTCATCCAAACCTAATACCTTAATCTACAAGGGGAGTCCAATATTAAAGGTACAAGCCAAAATTACACTAATATCTATATATACAGGGTGTTTTTGAACTCATGGTACAAACTCAAACTGGTGTTAGTGAACTAATGTAAACACTTTCCACCATAGAACCTACGGTCCAAAAGTTACTATTCAAAAGTTACATGGAATTAATCTTTGCACAGAATGTTTCAACTATTACATGTTTATTACAATGTTTTACAGTAAACGCTCTACCGTTACGCTTAATGCAAGCAATAGTTGAGAATGCAATAGTTTGAACATCCCTTCACGCTACTGGCATTGGTAGTTATCACTCAGTGTGTTCCTCGTCGTCTACAATTTATGATAAATTAACTAGTCTTTCCGGACCACGGTTCGGGCTGCGATGCAAAATGTTCCATGAGCTTCTCCCGCAGGAGAGCACCGTTTAGATCTTCTTTGCTGCTTATAGAAATGGGCTGAGGAAAGCGCTCGTTAAGTTCCATGTTCTCCTTGGCTTCTTCGGACGAAGGACTGCAAGCGAGTTTATTCGATTCGCAGAGGTTGTGTAAAGCGAAAGCGGCGCTGATGACTTTGTGCGCCCTTTGGTATTGCACATCTAAGCCGAGTAAGAGGCGCCTCCATCTCAGCTTCACCCTAATGAACATGTTTTCTACCGTTCTTCTCGCTCCCATCAGCCGGTAGTTGAAAATCTGCTGGTTTTGCGACAACCCGTGATGCGAAGCAAAGGGCTTCAGAAGCCAAGGCCTCAACGGAAAGCCGGAATCACCCAAAACGATGAAGGGAATCCTCACACCGTTGATGAGACGCGTGCACTCTGGCTCCTGTTGGCTGTCCAAGATCTCGTAGATTTCGGTTTGCTTGAATGCTCCCGAAATGGACATGACGCCCGGAAAACCGCTGGAAACCCAAGTCGCTTTTCCCTGCGGGTCGCAGATGGCCAGAGCCAATAGAGAATTCCAGTCTTTGTTGTTGTGGAGGTTTGCCGTCAAGGTGGTCGGCGGGTTGAACGGAATGTGCATGGCGTGTACGGCTCCGATCACCATGGGAAAACCCCACGCCGCCTCAAAGTTTTCCGCCATTTGCTGGATCTGCTCGGGGGAAGTCGGGAACTGGATGGTTTTCGGCACGATCTTCTTGAACACAGCATCGATGAACTGGGTGAAGTAGCGGTGAACGGAACTTCTGCCTACGCCGAGCAGAGTCGCTACGGCGAGCATGTCGCAAGTTGTTGCCAGGTACTTCAATCCCACCGCTACTTTTCGTTCCACGGTGGTCGCAACTCTGAAGTTGGTGTCCTGAAATTCAAAAGAGCTTTTACTGATTGATCCAGCTGTTATGTCCTTCCCATTTTTTCTATTTTATTTCATTTGACGTGTTAAATATTCCACTGCCTTGGTCATATTTTTGAGCTATCCATTTAGTTCTACATGCCCCGTGCTCACGGGTCGACGTCTCGGCGTCTTGAAGTTCTTCGTCAGGTGCAAAGTACGCAACGTAAGCTCGGGTCCTCCATACACGGGTCGAGTGATGCTCGAAACGCAATTTCACCGATTGCCAATCGCCCAGTGTGCAGAACCCCATTGACTTAGCTGGAAACTTTTAGACGCTGAGACGTAAACTGGTGTGAGGAGGGCCCAATTCTTTTCTAACAAACTAGAGCTAAAGAACTAGCATCTATTTTCTATAAGCTTGGTTCAGTTAAAATGTTATATTAGATGTGTTCACGTTTGTTATCTTATCGCTTTTTATCTACATTCCGATAAATTTCAGATCGGACAGGTTCTTGTCTGGCCCCATTCGGCGTAAAACACAAAAAGGCACATCGGAAGCGTAGTAGTCTGCCGGAAACTAATTCAAATTTTATTTCGTCCTCGATAAGATATCGTTCGCGAATGCACCTATTGACACGAAACCATGCCAAACCTGCGTTAACAAGTCGTCTTTTATTTCGTTCACGAGCCAAGCGAAAGTGCTCCGGTCGAGACGGAAATGTCTCATAAATGTTTCCTCCGGCATGGTAGGCAAGACGTGATCCCACCAATCGGACGAAGTGGGAAGCCTCCAGACCTCTCTTTCCCTATTGACACGATAAATGCACATTTGTTTTTCTCTCCCATATTTTGCACTCTAGGCACTAGCCTCGCACTAGTCGAGGGTTTGTAGATGTTTAATTGCTTCGGGGGAAAAGTACAAAGCAAATTAGATGAAAATGAGGTGACCGGTTTATTAATTAGGACGTTGCGCTATATTTACGTGAGTGCTGTGCTGGCATCCATCAAAATGTGCATGTGCATGGCCATTTCTTCTTGCTCCTCGTCTTCTTCATCCAGTTCTGCTAGCCTTTGATTCTTCTTGATGATTATTTGGGCGATGATTACCGCGTGATTTACCAGATCTAGTAACAAACGCAAACTAATGTTAAGAGAATTCACGCTCGCAACAGTAGACATTTTTAAAATTGTCGTACAAACTCTTAAGCGCGGTTTTTTTACCTGCGACTTAGGATTTTTTACTTACTAAGGGCATAGTGTCGATGAGCCCTCTGCTGCTCGGGGGTTAGTTTTCTGTTGCAGTTCATCACTCCGGGAATTGCGGGGAGATGAAATTGTCCGCTCGGACCCAAATCTATGGTTTCGGCGCTACTTGTACCTTCGCCGGATGGCAAACCTTGAAAAGATATATTTACTCTTTATTCGGGTTTTCAAATAAATTGAATTCTCGATGATTTGCGCGCCGCGTGTTATTACTCGAATGTGGGGCGATTGTTCCGTCGTGCAAGGACCTGATGAACTTCTCAAAACCGGGGTTGTACGCATTTTCCAAAGTGATTTCTGGCTCTAGTACGCAAGCACTGGTACCTGCAACGGTTTTTAGCAATTATTCGCCATACGCAATTTGGGGAAAAATACGTGTTTAACTAGGTGAAAATGGAAACCTTCGGCTCCACTACCAATTTGCTGAATGGCATTTTGAGTAAGGCTGGCTGCCAGTAACTCCACTTGTTGTTTTTGGATCCGAATGGCATCCTCTCTTCGTTGTCTTTCGAGCTGTCTTTTCCTTTGCTGATATTGTCTGCACCGAGCCAGCCGATGCGCTCGATGCGACTCGGTTTCCTTGGCGAGCCAACGTCTTTCGTATTCTCTACGACCCTGAAGCCGTTCTTCCCTTTCGATGTCCTTTTCGTTTAGCCGACGTTTTCGGTAATATTCTCGGATGCGTTCCACTTCGCGCTCCTTCCTCACTTTTGCCAATTCATCTTTCGACATTTCTAAAATATGATATACCAGCTCAAATTAGAGATGCAAAGGTGGATTGTCAACCGATTGTACAAGATCCGAACTTTTGAACCTCGGCAGCGCCTGATTACTTTAGCCGGTGTGTCGTTAACGTATTTGAGTTTTTAGTTTTGCGACAAACATATGATAATGTAAAAACCCGCATAGAAAAAAATATCAAAAGGGGTTTTAAATAATTTTATTTGCAATATTATCCTAACATCAATGGCTATTATTTTACAATCTAATGCAAGTTTTGTACTTAAAATTAATTAATTTCAGGCAAACAGCCTTTATGAGCACCCTCTAGTGAAAAATGAGCCTTTAGCGGCCATGTTGGAAATGCAATGTTAAATGCTCATTCTCCACTAGAGGGTGCTGAATAATAATGAGACATCTGATAATAGACTGATAATGAAGTGCTTATCAAAATCATCATGCACTATGTATCCCAACTAAACATCTATCGGTGCGAGCATTAAATGACAGTTAAATGGACACAAAAATATGAAATTTATACAAAAGACTGTAACTACACATTTTATTTTTAACATTGCATTGATGCAAGACTCTAAATAAGGTCGAAAACTAGTTATATACCTGCCATTTGTTGTCAATGATTAACTGGTTAACATAATCAGAGTTTGGTGCAATATACAGTATAATCCTTGCTCCATGTAAATGATTGAAATGAATGCATTTATGAACCTGCATTTATAGGGCGAAAATGCGAAAAATGCTGAAACACTCATATGGTCCATAAATTAGAAAGTATAAATTTGAAATAAGACACATTTTACTGATTCAAGTGAAAATCTACATCACTTTTCATCTGTCAATGTTTTTGAGAAAAATTTACTGCTTGAGCCAATGTTGTTGGCTAAGATCGCGCATTCTTACGCCTCGAAATAACGTGGGATTCAGTTGGAACAAATAGCAGTTGACGTGCCACCCTGTTTTTATCCGTGTGGAGGCAGTTGCATTATGTAGCCGTGTGATGGCGCCCCTATCGATGCTTTAAAGCGCGGGATATTCGAATAATTGTGATTGTAGTCAATGTAGATATTTTTTAATGCAAAAAATAAGATATGGGGAAGAGATATCGATTAGAATTTATATTGATACGTGTAACCAACATCAACCACACGCATACATTATAAAATATAAAAGACACTTTATCAAAGACTTATCTTCGATATGCAGCGAGATTATTTCGATTGAAATTTTTTCATCGAATGGAAAAGACGTTGTTTTGGATCAAATGTGAGACAGATGGTTGCTTACAACGATGGAAGAACCAACAATTTCAGGTAAGTTGTCAAAAAAAGCACAATTTGTATGTAGTTAGATTGAATTCTGACCGCCATTTTGTTATTTAGATTTGACACTTGTTGATTTACAAAACGGGATGGATCGCGTTGAGTTTGTTGAATCACAGCAACAAAACTCTAACGAATCAAATCCAGTTTCAGAACAGATCATCGAAGTTATTGTGAGTATACATGTGTATATATTTCTTTCGTGTTTGCCCCTTTTCACGAACCCTGTATTTTGAAAAATAGCAAGAAAAGTTGATAAACTAATGCTGTTTTAATACAACATTCTTGTAATCTGGTAAATAATGAATTTGTAGATCAAAGATTAAATAACAACAGCCTTGAATTCGGACTGAAAACCACAAATTTGTCATGGTCGATATACATGTATTACTATTTTCATTCTAATCTACTGATACGGAGTTGCTAAACAGATAAAAGTTGGGATAAAGTCGTAATTGTTGATTATTTTTTAAAATTTCCGATATGCAAATATGACAAATAATCCTTTTTATAATTGTTTCGTGCCAAATTCCTTGTAGTTCGAGGGTTAATTTGTTTGCTCTAATTTGCATACAGTATGTGAATAGTTAAAAACTGTTGATGACCGATGAACCTGTGACACTAAATAAATATGAAAATTTATTCATCCTTTTGTCAATTTGTGCAATGATGAAACCAGAAAACTTTCATTAATTTCCAGTATTTACTATAGTAACCTACAGGTATTAACATACGAAATAACCATATCAATGAAAAATTGGTAAGACGAGCCTTTAAAGAAACTTGTTTTATCATTATGATATTGATGTAATGTATGAAAATCATTACTGTGGTTTTATTAAAATTAATTTACTTTTCATCCACTATCCAACGTATTTTTATACGTACTCCAACGGCAAAAAGTTTCTGGTAACATATTACAGATTCATCAGTATCTAACATAAATTTCACGTCCTCTTTCAGGAACATGGAAACGAATGTCACAACTCTGTAGCATTGACAAAACAAACTATAAACATCAAATCAAAAAGAATAGAATCAACGGGAAGTACGCGCGAAAGCCGTACGGTGGAAAAACTTAGTCATCAACTGGCGTTGTTGGAGGACAAGTTAAACAGAGAAATTGCTGCAAAAAAGGAAATGGAGAAAAGGCTTCTGGATCAGACGAAGAGGAAAAGCGACATGGTCAAGCAAGAGTTGCTACGGCAAATAAGCGACCAGTTGAACCAGCAGATCGACAAGCAAATCAAGGAGTCCGAGATCAAGGTGTCCAACCAGACGTCAGTGAACTTGGAAAAACTGAAGCAGGAAGTGCTGAAAGTGATGACCGGCCAGGTAAACAAGCAGGTGGAGAGGCAGGTCCAGGAGTCCAGGAAAAAGATTGCCGAACAACTCATACCGAGGACCGATGCGGAAATGCAGAAGCTGGCCAAGAAGGCCACGGATCGCATGGAACAGCAGTTTGAAAAGCAGTTGGTGGAATCTGAGAGAAAGATCCTGGAGATAATTAACAAGAAGGCAGATATGCAGAGAAAGGAGATTTCCAAAAACATCACCGAACAGGTCAGCCAGCAAGCCGAGAAGAAAATTTTAAAGACCGCGGTGAAAGCCGCTAGCGAGACCTGCAAGAGGACTCAAGTCGCTAAAGGACACGTCAAGGAAAACCAAGAGATTCACACAGATTCTGGCAGGGAGAGTCAACAAATCGAGATCTCGAAACCGCATGCGGATGCTGTCGATAGCCGGAAGCCGGTCGTCAAGCTGTCCAAAGAATTGGCCACTCAAGTTGAGAGGCAGGGGTTGGAAATGCAAAGCAAGGTGCTTGCAGAATTGCAGGCAAAGTGCAAAGACCTGAGCATCCGGATGGAAAGGCAGGTTGTGGAGCAAGTATATCAAGCGGTTGAAAAGCAGGCGCAAGGGTTACAGAAACAGTGTGAGGCTCTTGTCGGTGAGCAGGTCAGGAAGGAAATGGCAGAAGTGAAGAGTTTTGTAGCCAAGAGCACGAGTGCAGAAATTGGCAAACAAGTTGTAGAACTTCAGAAGACGTTTGCAAAAGAGTTGAAAATCCAGAAGCAGCAGCTGGAGCAAAGCAACCAGCAATTCACCGACCAACTCTGCACCGTGCAAGAAAATGTTAGCGCGGAGTTGAAGAAAACAGCTGAACGGGACAAAGAAGAGCTCCTGAAGGTCGTAGAAGCAAGATCAGGTTTGCATTTGAAAAACAACATTGCCGAGTTCCAGAAAAAGATGATGGAGGAGCTGAAGACGTACAAGCAAGAGTTGCTCACCGCCACGCAGAAAAACGCGGCGCAATTGCAGGAGTTGAGCGAGAATGCCATCAGGCAGTTGAGCAAGAAAAACGAGGTGGACAAGGACAAGTTGTTGAGGAATGTGGACGAAAGAGTCCTCCAGCAGTCCAAAGTGAACGAGACAGAGCTTCAGAAGAGGATCTCCAAAGAACTGAAACTCCAGAAACTGGAGCTGGTTCAAGAAAACCACCAGTTCACGACCCAGCTCCACGATTCCCAAGAAAATGCGGTGAAGCAGTTCAACAAGAAGTGGGAAGTGGACAAGGAGAAGTGGATCAAGTATTTCGAGGAACGACTCAACCAGCAAATGAAGTCCCACCTGAATGCTCTGAGCAAGCAGATGCTTCAGGAGAAACAAGAGCTGCTTCAGGCCAACCAGCATTCGGTGAACCAGTTGATGGGACTGCAGGAAATGGGCACCGGCAAGATTGGCAAGAAACTGGAGTTACAGAAACAAGGACTGCTTTCAGACTTCAAGAGCCAACTGTTCGAGGAGTTCGAATCGAGGCTGATGTCGTTTAAAAACGAAATGTGCCTTAGACCGCAAGATGCGGATGCCGTACGCAAGGATGGTGGCATTTTGGACCGCGCGGAACTTAAGCGGGAATTGGTTTCTGAAATTGAGAGCAGTCTGTACGAGAAGCTCCGGAACGCAGACTATGCGGTCAATGGAAACTCGGACGTTGCAGACTCTGTAGACATCCCTCTTGGAGACATGGGCCATTTTGATCGTTTCGAAGCGATACAGAAGAAAATTTTCAACAAGCAGTTCGGAAGTTTGGTGAACGAAGCCCATGCGAAGATCATGGCCGTAGTGAACGAGCTGTCTGCTCCCAAGCGCGAAGATCTGGTGCAAGAGGTCATGATGGGAGTCAGTGGAAAGATAGTGGACATGCAAAACACTATTTTGAGTCACATCGATGCACAGATCAGAAACCAGACTCACGAGGTTCTGAAGAGTCGCGGTGGTGCCGTGTCTGCAACGGAAGAAAATGGAATAAATGGGAACCACATCATTCAGGAGACTGTTGTTGTTGAAAACAATATTTCTGAAAATGGACTCGATCACTTACGGGAGGCCAAAACGACGCTCTTGAAGGAATGGCACGAAGAGACCAGCAAACTGGTGCAAATGCACAACGGTAAGGGCCGATAGTTATTTCGTCGCCTTCTTTCGCTCGCGTTCTGATATTTACGAGAGTATTTTTTTCTTCTTAAGGGAACCATCTAAACAGCGTGGACCGCAAGGAAGAAATTCGGGTAATGTTGGCTTTTGTGCGACTAATTTGACTAAATTGGTCCTACAGAGACCAGGTTCAAAATGAGCCAAAAGGCACTTAGAGTCTTGGCAAAATTCAAAATGCGTAAAACTGCAGTTGGGACCATGCCAAGGGTCAAAGTAAATAAAACGGCACTTGGGCCCTTAGAAAGGGTTTGAAGTGGGCCAAAAAGCACTTGGGCCTTCGACAATTGTCAAAATGGGTGAAACTGCATTTAAGCCCTTAGCAAGTGTTAAAATGGACCAAAGGGCACTTAATTATTTGGCAAGGGTCAAAAAAAGGTGAAAAAGCCCTTTAGGCCCTTGGCAATGTCGAAATGGGCCAAAGGACCCTTAATTCTTTGCCAATTAAGGGTCAAAAATTGATGAAATAAAACTTGGGCCCTTTGCAAGGGTTAACATGGGCCAAAGGGCACTTAGGCCCTTGACAATTGTCAAAATGGGCCAAAAGATCCATTGTCATGTTTTGAAATGGGTGCAAACAACATAATTGTGTCAACAGTTATGGATTATTTTTCCAGAGATTAATCAAAGAGGAAATGGCCATCTGCGGCCTTCCAGAGGATGGCTACGGATGGTCGAACGATGGAGCCACAACCTACGTTTGGAGAATCACGAATTTTAGGAAAAAATTCGAAAGCCTTAAATCCGGCCGCTCGAAACAAATAACGAGCAACGAATTCACCGTGCAGGGAACTCCGCTAAAGCTCAAGGCTCACTTGATGAACGGCCAACTGTCTCACTGGCTGTCTCTGGTCATGGCGTTCATGAAAGCAGACGGTCTCGAAGAGAAAGTAGCAAAGTCCGCGTACTCGCACAAGAGGACTTTCGTGCTGGTGGACCAGAGCCAAGCAGCCCACAGGAGAGACAGGGTCATAGTTCGAGAGCCCGGATTCAGAGACGAGGGCATCGATAAATGGATGGCAAGGTTCTACGGGCCCTTGTGCTTCGCTCAAGCGGACGCTCTCGAAGATGGGTCCATTTACGTGAAGAACGATACGCTGATCATCAAGATCGTTCTGGAGCCCACGCACACCGTGTACAGGAACATGCGCAACGACGACGGAGTCCTCTTCTGGAAAATCGACAACTATGGGGCAAAGAAGCAAGCGGAGATAGACGGTCTGGTGGAGTGCCTTTACAGCGACTACTTTTCAACAAGCCCTAAGGGATACCGTATGCAGGTCAGGGCTTACCTAAACGGAGACGACCAGTGCGAGTCCAAGCACTTGTCTGTTTACCTGTATTTCCGCAGAGGTCAGCACGACGAGTTTATCGCCTCTTGCTTCCCGCATAAAGTCACTTTCACTGTGCTGGACCAGTCGGAGTCCGGCGACCGCAAAGACGTCGCCAAAACGATGGAGAGCGATGGACACATTCTTAGCGCTTACGGATTCAGGGAGTTCGCTTTACAGTCTGATATTGAATCGCCGGAGTACTTGAAGAACGACACTCTGCTGCTTAAAGTCGAGGTTGTGCCGCTGGTGGAACCCAGCGTGTTTTTGTCGTACGGAGCCAGAATCGGTTTATAGAACGGCATTGTCGTTCCCGATGGTTTTGCGCTCACCGTGTAATTAAAATTACTTTGTTAATCGATTCTTGTTATCGGCATTAAAACCTTTAAAAATAAAGTGATAATGGCAAATATCAGTAGCAGTACGTAGTGTAATATAAAAAAAACTAATGACATCTTGTCCATTTAAAAAACCATTATCAGTTCCGCATTCGAGCGATATAACTGATTAAGATTTTAGGACTGCGAGTGTATGATAAATGACTATTTATAGGAAAGATTTGATTTTTAAACCTCCCCTTAAAATGGCTACGTAGTTTATGAACGAGCATCAGCCATGTAAATACACTCACGAAAAAAGATCACCTTACCATGGTTCATACATAAGTGTCAGCTGTGACCGTGCATTGGCCATGTTTTAAATGTCAAGTACGTTTTACACCTTTCAAAAGATTGACACTATAGTGAGCCGATAAATGCTATCGTGCCACTCTGTGTCTATCTTTTACATTCACCGCATGCATAATATAAATACTCTAATGCATGTATATAAAGTAGTGACTTTAATGCTTTAAAAATGGAAAAAAAATGTGAGTTTTGAGCCTAAGTAAAGGCTAAATGTGCAAATGGCAAAACAAGGAAATTTAATTTACACACTTGCAATAGTAGATATCGTTCACGAATTCTATCTTGTCTTTAGTGAAATAAAATTCGGCCAAATGTATGGACATGTTGCGTTTTTCAGCACGACACACCAGAAATCCTTCCATGTCTCCTTCTCTAAATGGAGCTGATTAAAAAAAAACTGCATTTGGAGGGAAATTTTTCCTTGCGTCTCGCAGGACGTACAGACGAGATGGAATTCGAGAACGGATATAACAGATCTTAAGCAAGTATTGTTCTATGAATTTAACGCGTTATAAGATCTGAGTATCTTGAACCACGCGTATTCATTTTTGTGAATAACAGTGGTGGCAAACCTAAAGGCTTTTGTGATGGCCCGCAGCCTCACAAATTATCCAAATGTACAACGGCTCTAAATGCTCCAATCATCAAGCATAAATGAGTGGTTGCGCGCTTGCCTCTCGATCCCCGGTCGAGGTCGGTGGACATTTTTTTCGAAAGGGCAAAATTCTTAAAGTGGCGGCTCTTTCAAATTAGAGTTTAAACCGAGGTTCCGTGTAGTTCCCTTTTGCTCTCTGCACGTTAAAGACCCCTCGAGAGGGGGTGGAAGTTCCCCCTCATAGGCAAAACTTCCAAGGAGGCTAACGAGGGCCCTTTCCCTGGCATTTAGCTTTCGTGTACAGAAATTAAGCAAATGTTAAAAATCACCAAACAATCCCAGCGTTTTAATCGCATAGTTGTTGATTCTCACGTATTGCGAGCAGTTCAGATTATCCGCACGTTTGCGCTTGCCGTTTCGCACTAAAGATTATTTCGGATATAGCCTCCATAGTTGTGTTCATCAATTCTGCGTCCATGTTTTGTAAAGCACTTGCCACAAAGTCTGAAAACGCCCGCGCTTCGTTTGTCGTTTGAACGGAGGGTTTTTCTTTAATTCTGGCAATGGTTGAGGATACGTTAGTGACGATGCTCATTAGTTCCTTCTGGAGTTCGGCGAGTCGGTTCGGCTTTTTTCTTTTTCGTGAATATGAAGTTGCTGCCGAAGTTTCCGAATGGATGGACACGTCGTCGTCCGAGACTAACAAAAGAGAAAAACGTTGAGATTTGGACGGCATTTTGGCATCACGAAAATTGAGGCTATTTACGCTTACCGCTAACATCGTTAGAAATCATAGTGTCGTCCATGTAAGACACCGCAAAGGATTGTGGTGGCTCCATGGGATCGTTAGGAGTTTCTTCGACTCGACTGGGTGTGTCGGGGATTGGGGGTGTGAGTATCCTTATGGGTAATCTAGGATTAAAGCACTTTTTTCATGACAAATGTAACGTAAGTTTACCTTCAATAGTTTTAAGTTTAAGCAAAATAGTGTACGTCTTACTGTAATGCCGATGGTTGATAGAAATCCTTAAGAAATAAAAGTTGGCCGAATAAGGGCCACTGTACTTCGAGAACGGTACCAGGACCCGCTGCCATTTTGTTGGGGATTTCTTGACATATTCTGAAGAACCTGTTTCTTACCATATTCCACTTATTTTCCAAAAGCTTTGGATCTGAAGAAACAACATGCATGTTGTAAATTGGTTGAGCAGAAAGACTAGCTGTTAGGCATATTGCCGTTTTTTTTTTTTTTAATTTTTCAATGATGGACAGGGAAAATTGTTTTAAAAACAGGGAAGTTAATAAATTTACCAGATATATAGCCTTGTGGTTGCAATATGTCGCCGATCTCTTGCCAGATTTTTAATTTTTCTTTTGCATCTAAATGCTCAGGATGATTCGTGTTGTATAAAATGGGCCGGTCTTTTACAAGATCGATTAAAACTAGTTCGAGTTGCTTTGGCGGTACAGCATTGCCAGGGTCTTCGACTTGACTGATCGCGCTGGCATCGGGAGGCTTTGAAGGGCATAGTTTTTCCAGTGTAGCGCTGTAAATAAATGTGTCATTTAACAAATTCTTTAAAAAGCTAATATTAGCGAAACGTGGCTAGACTTACTCACGAGGTCGGTACTGGTGAATATCTCTCAGAAAATCGAGCGAATCAAAGAATCGCCACTTCACTTCACCAGGTACCGCTACTTTGTTGAGCACGTTGTCTCGACATATTCTGTAGAATCTGTTCCTAAGTTCCCTCCATTTATCCTCCAGTGCCTTTGTAGAACTAGTTTCTGTAAAAAGATATCAAAGTATAGTGCCCGCCGCTTATAAGAATCCCGCATCCTTAGGATCAGCCGCTTTCAAGGATCAATTATCCAGGTCCCAATTCATTTCCATAGAACGCAATACAAAACTTGTCGCTTATAAGGATCAGAAGCG
>JAQGCC010002854.1:0-16981 GCA_034698905.1 Xestoiulus laeticollis
GAGCTACACAGACTACGTGAATGTCTACGTAAGAATTCTCCATTGGAAAGGGTATGGTTGAAAGCCCCCTTAAGAAATTAGAAATTCAGTGATTTAGAAATCGAATGTCAATATAGAGTAACATTTACAGACTTGGGTGTTTTTTTGTATCTAGATACTCACCAAATTTATACGATACATAAATCGGTTAAGCGGCTATTTGCAGTTTTTTTTTTCTTCTGTAGACTCTTCCTAATTCAGTTCGTCTTTCTAAGATGGATGAGTTTTTTATGTATTTTTTGCTAACATCTTCGAAAAGGTTTTTGGCATCGTGCTACTGAATAAAGCATGATCGTGGTTTATTGGAAATACGGCAACAAAATATAAATATTTAAAGTGTTCATAATACTCGAGAAATGCTAGCTCGATTTATTGTTTTCTTTCTATTTTCGTCGTTTTACACGCAAGATTTTTCCAAACCATATGGTGATTGTATTCAAAATATTTCATTTTGAAAATGTGAATGGAATTGGGTGACGGATATTGCTTGCATAAAATAAATGTTCTAAAAAAATCCATAATTTAATAATGTATTATGCTGCCAGTGGCTGGCTATTATACAATTTCTATTCAAAATAGAGACAAATTTTCTTTCTAACTCAAAAAAATATTGGAAAGTTAAAAATAAATTGGAGACTAGAAGCTTAATGCAGGACCCATTTTTTCTTCGAAGGATTCTCTTTGAAAATTGGGCACGAAATATATTCGATGGAACCTCCCTGTTCAAGCAGACAAAAGTGCACCAAAACAAAGAAAATTCTTCTTAGGGAAGCTTTTTTTGTGTACTATTTACTTATTCATAGAGCAAGCATTTTCGATGCTGGGAAATTTAGAAATTGAGGACTTGACAATGAGCTCGATGAACTGTTGTAGAGTGGTTGTTGTTTGCTTACTTTCTGGAAAATGCACTTCAGAAACACTCGTATAATGAGTTCAGCTAAGGTTGAGGTTACATTAAAGAAGATAAGTAATGGAAGGGCATGTTGAATACCACAACATAAATCCGATTAAAATATTAATTTTTTAAAAACTGTTATATTTTTGGAAGTTGAGCAAACAATTTGCAAATCTTTAGTGTAAATAAATACGAGGAATATCCTCGCCTTTGTTACTATTTACATGTATTTCTGGATTCTCGTAAAACTAACATGTTCTTATACTGCTTTTGAATCATTCCGTGTCACTATTTGATCAAATTACTAAAAATGCAATTGTGAGGATGTGGATCATTAAGATGTTTTAAACTTATGAATGGTTATTTATGTTTCAGCATTCTTACATTTTCCCATTTTGACGATTCTCAATGAGTGTTCTGGGAACTTTAGGTGTATATATTTTCCTTAAAAATTAAATTTATATAGACTTCAAACTCCAAAGAGTGAACCGTTTCCCTGGATGAATACTTCTGAATTCCCAGTTATAACCAACTTGATGCATTGCCCAAAAAGTAAAAGTTTGTTTCCAAGTGAATATACGACAATGACGTGAAAATCCGCAATTTCTCTCTTTTAGATGCGCATCTCTAAAAGAATTATGCGAATATTCTTGTTTATCTACGTGAAGAATAGCCTGTTATGTTCAGGGGCGTACGGCAACATTTTAATTAGCTGTGTCTAAATGTGCTTCCATTGTGTTATTGCAGTGTTGGTGAGACCGATTGCAATTATAGATTACACCGCATTCATTCCCATATTTTTCAGCATTTTGGATTGTTTTGCGAACACGTATATACTTCGCTTTTGTATACGCCGGCTTCCCTGAATTTATGCAACTGCGAATATCGCATTAATAAGCGCATTACTCTCGTATATTTGCCAAATTAGTGGAATTTATAGCCGGAGGCGTTTAAACCTAGGAATTACGTGTCATTTAGCCCTTTCTACAAAAGGAACAACCTTATACGGTAAGGCGAGCGTGTCTGATTTATGACGAAAGAGATTTAAAAGTAAATCAGTGCTAACGATGCTAATTATTCATAGATGTGTTTAGATGCTCCATGCCTTAAGAATCTACGCTGCACTTGCACTAGGGCATTATGCTGAAAGGACCACGTTTTCCAGTGCATTAACAGAGGGCGAGGAAAAACAAAAGCATTCCTCCAGATGTTAATGGCGAGCTTTGGTTCGGCCATTAAAAGTGTTGAAATTCGGGAAATTTATGAGATTTTATGACGACCTCTCTCATGTTAAACTGAGGCGAGGAACGGAAAATGGATCTCATTAGCATATCTATGTATGAGAAAACGTGGTTCCGACAGCATGCCAATGACCCTGGTTCGAGACCCGACATACGTTTTACACATTTTGCCATTATTTTGCAATTTTTCAGCTTAACACCCTTGTAGAGGACATGGATGGTTTGTGCTACAACTATGGCTCGTATACAATTAACATGAGGAAATGGGGAGTCTGGGACTATTCTTTTTTCAATAAATATAATGGACAAAAATGATGTTCAATGCAGACCTTGCACTAGCTTTTCCAAAAGCAAATAATCCTTTTTACAAATACAAGTCTATATGCTTTTTCGAAATTAAGATCCATTTGTAATCCATTAATACTTGAGTGCTTGTAGTACTGTGGTTAATCTAAAAAAAATTGAGTAGGTAGATATCAATAACAGGAGGTAATCATACCTTTTTTGTGTTATATCGTGTAAGTGGATGATGAAATGAAATTTCGCTGATTGGAATGGGCGTAATACGAATATAAGGCGTGGCACTGTCTGAAACTTACATGCATATATATCATGAACTAGATCTAACATTAGATCACGAAAAGGAACAATGCAAGTAACATTATGTACTAGGTATATACTAGATAATGATAAAATAGAAAAACTGAGGGCAATCTACAATGTAGATTTCTTACAAGTACACCTATAACCATCGATGCTTAAAATACCTATTTACTATTGGTATACAGTTGCATCAAATATATCCAAACCTAGAGAAAAATCTCATTGTATGAGACCCAATTATTTATGAGATTATGTATACCAAAGCATTTTTTCACCAAATGTACGTAAATTATAAATTTTGTCAAGTATTTTATTATCAGAGTGGAATCTCATAATAAACTCAAAATCATGTTATAAGCTAATAGGATCATTGGTGGTCTTAGAAAAAAATTAAATGTCTTGTGTCTTAAAAGTCTTAAGATATATTGATTCGAAATTGATTTAGTCTTAAATCTTGATATATTCTAAAAAATGGCTTCTGCCTTTGTCTTTAGTCTTAACACAAATGTCTTCTGTAAAAAAGTGTCGAAAAGTGTCCTATTCTTAAGCATATTATTTTTACCTGATCTGATATGGATGGAGAAAACAAAGCTGTAATTATTTTATTTACAAGACCACTCGTGATTTCATGTGAAACATCACACGTGAATTAAAAATGAGGACTTAAGAATGAGACTAAGCTAAAATTTACACGAAAAAATATGGAAAAAGTTGATTTCCAGTTGATGAAATATCAAAAATATACATTGCAAAGTCATGAAACCTCTGAAAAAGTGGATTTACAAGTTTTCTGGTTACCAAATGAATTGCTCCATAAATTTAAAAAAATAAGACTAAGAAATAGACTTTTTAGTGTTTAAAGTCTTAGCTTAAGACTTGTTTTACAAAAAAGCTTAAGTCTAACGATTATAAACAGCTGAAAAACATTTCTCATTGGTTCCTATTGCCTGTCTCACAAAACCTTATAATCTCATTTGCATTTTCCATTAACTCATTATTATCATAGTTTTTCTCTGAGAACGCTTTATATTTTACACTTGGTACATTATAACATTATAACAATCCATTAAAGTATGATATTACATCCATTTGTATTGTTGCTAAGCATAGTAAAATTCTTCTCTAATTATAGAAGAACATATTATAGAAGAAACCATGAAAAACATTAATAGTAAAATTTAACACAAGATAAATTGCTATCCATTGTTACATACATCAGCTAGAAGAGACATATTCACTCTCAGTATAAGATTTCACGTAAGAATGGGTCTGTTTTGTTGTTTTGACAAACTCGTTTTCCAGTCCAGTAATGTTAATTCAGTTTCCCATCTGACCTATACAACGACAGTTACTACTCTGCGATCAATATTGGTGATAATTTGGGTTACCAGGATCCTTTGAGTGCTACACTGATTCTTTGTCCAGTCTGTGATTGGGTTGAAATCCGAGTCACCATGGCAATAAGTATACAAAAGAATATCTGGATAAATTCTTTTTTAGAGGACTCCGAGGCTAAACTCAGTTTGTTTTTGTACTATAGCATGCATCCAGTCCTTTTTTTTCTGTTCATGCATGCTTAGTTGCCCTTTCGCCAAATTTTCGAGTGAAATCGTCTGAAAACAAAAGATAGTGGGAATCTATCCTCGCATAAAGCCTTCCTTGATCTCTAGTCAGTTTTTTTGCAGGTCCAAATCTTAAAAGCTGCTTTAATGTCGCCGCCTCAGTAATTTCACCAGATTATGTGTATGCGCGCACATTGAATATTAACTCCTTATATTTTTTTAAGGCTAGTTTTTTTATTAATACGCATTTTGCAGACCCACAAAAAAAAAGAGTTCAGTGCCACTTTTAATCTCTTCTGTATGCAAAAAAAAAAGATCTTTGAGTTATTGGCCTTGGTGGTGCAGTTCATTTAACTGAGTTATCTTTATTGTAGTGAGGAGACCATTAAAGCTCATCAGAAATTCATAAGAAAGCAAAAGATAGAAGAAAGAGTGCGTTTTAATTATTTTCTACTCACGTAAGCCTAATTCTAATGGGTCCTTAGGCATCGAGCTTGTTTTCTTAAAAAGACATATAGAGTGAGAGTGTACACAGAATCAGCGAAAGCTCCTAATTAATTTATTTAGCATAAAGTTTGCGGCATGCTTGCATGTCGAGCAAGGGCCCCTGTACATTTAAGCGCATTATTATCAAGTCGGGATTCTCAATTCAAAGATTGCAAATGCCAACCCATGGCCATTAGTGTGAGTGGATAAGCACAAGATGCCGTATGCATGATGCTAATCAAAACTTGTTTCAATTTCCAATTAATTCTTGCTAGTAAGGGGCTTTCCCTACGATTATTGCGCTCTATTGTTTGCTGTAATTTTTGGGCTAATTGCATTTGTTCTGGAGAGTGGAACTCAATTCTGGTAGATTCGTTCTATTGGTTCTTACTAAAATTGCAAATAGGGTAACGAGTTTGCCCATCGATGACGTCTTTGCATTATTTCCCTGCCTTATATTCTCTCTATCTCTTGGCTATCAAACCACTATCATCTGGATGATTATCTTCCTCTTCCATCATGAATTTTATATTATCACGGCTAAAGATAACATCTTAAAGAAAGTTATGAAAAGGAGTTGGAAGAATTAAGGAATGTCATCATATTTTGGACGGAATGCAATGATGGCAGAATGGCTCATCTCGTAGACTAAAAAATAAGCTGCTACTGCTGCTGCTAACAATTTATACAGTCATTGCAAAATATATGAGAATGGTTGATAGTTTGACTATATACTTCTTTGAGAACAGTTGGCAGCCGTTTTGCAGTTAAAATGCAATTTAAAAGTCATCAAAAGCTGTTAGTTGCACTTGGATAAATATGCAACAGTGATATATGGTAGCTAATCACAAAACTTCAACTTGCAACTAAAGTTGTTTCTAGATTTAAATTAGTCTTTTATTGCAGTTTCTGAAAAAAAAAATATTTTACAAGAGAAATAGAATCAATAAAAAAGAAAATTGGACAAATATTTAAGAAAGAGTTATTCAAAGTTATTTAGAATGCATGGGTGACCTTTGAACTACAATGTTAACATTTCGAATCCTAATTCTAATACTGCTTAAATTCTACACGTGTCTGCAACTTTATTTCAAAATATGAATGCTTAAAAAAGTTAAAATTTATTTATTATTGATGTGAAATAGTTTTTTAATTTGTACCTTTGTTCTAATGGCTAATAACCTCATTATCAGAGCTGCTTATATAAATTAATTCCACGTTCAATGCAGTTTACTCATTTGGAATTTGTTATTTTATTGGCTACATCTACGATTCTTGAGAAAACAAGTGGATAGATGTCGAATTCATATTAAGTCAAATTTTTTGAATTTCTTTTTTTTTTGCAAAACTTTTTTCTTACTGGGAAATAATATAAAGATATTTTTTCGATGTTTGCACATGCATGTTGGAGTATATATAATTGGCGTGGAAATCTATAAAAAATACATATGCCATTTTCTAGAAATGAGAAAACGTGATGCTCTTTTTCAACATTTTCTACGATACTATCCTTGCCTTTGGCTAGTACGTGTTAGCTTGTTATAGTAGATAAACACAATGTTATTCTTAGAAGATAAACTCGAGGCCCTTTCATTGCTTTTACCAAAATATGGACAATAATTGAACATTTCTCTAGTTTGTACGTTAGAAACTCTCTTTTCTCATTATCATGTTTTCTGCTTCACTATTTCCTCTCCATGCCTACAAACTGCACTAACAACTTGCATTCCCTTTTTTTTAGCTCAAATGCTTGTTTTTGTTGGCCTTTTTTCCCCTTGCCTATTAAGAAATCGACCAATAAAGCTCGTGCCTGCTGGATGCTACTTCCGGTTGTGCGGTTCTGCATGTTGAGCACGCATTTTTTCCCCCCTCACATTCATGAAAGGACGATTTTCACATCAATGTTTCGAGTTGAATACGTGCCCGTTTACTTATATCGCGTGTTCAGGAGAGTTTTAAGAAAATCCCATTGACTGAACATTGCATTAGAGATAAACATGGCATAAAAAATGGACATTGCACATTGGATTTGGTTTCGATGGCTGCACAAACTTTTCTATGGACTTTAATATTGCAGCTCTAGTTTATTGATCGGATGAACTCGATTATCTGTCGCGCTCCTTGGACAAGTCAACTTGTTGGAAGGAAGAGAAAAACTTCTTATACGATCATCTGACACAACCATTACGAACATTCGCCAAGGTGCGACGTTTCATTTTATTTCCCCAACTCCACATTCGTATTATAAAATCTATGTGAAGGCTCCAGAGAATAGCCAAGAAGTTTACGTAGCGCTAATCGGATTTCAGTTTGCTTACAGATAAACTTTGCTTCGTGTTTCAATATAGGCTACTGATCATGCCAATCTACAAAATAATGTGACGACCATTTTTGGATTTTCTCACGTTTCCAAACACTTTTGACAATTTACTTTCTATTTCTTTTTTCAATATGTTTTTGGAATTATATTGAGGTTTGTGATGTCTTGATGGAATAAATGTCTGGATGTCCTGATGGAATAAAGGTCTGAATGTCCTGATGGAATAAATGTCGTGTTCGTCTTGGTGGTATAATAAAATTGATGATGCAGGGTCAAGCGATTTTCTAGGATTTGGAAACAAAAGCTGAACACTTATTCATCTACTGTGAGTGCCAATAAATATATAGGTACTCTGAAGCTGGAGAAACTTTGCCATGATAAGATTGGTTTTTGCTTAGTTGACGGAGACCTGAGTGGGCTGGCCGAGCTTGGTGATATTCTGTATTTTGGCGACAATGTTGTAACCTCGCTACATATATATACATGTTGTAATGTCACTTCATTTATGTTAATTGTAATATCACTTCACCTATGTTAATTGTAATGTCACTTTATCTATGTTAATTGTAATGTCAATTCATCTATGTTGTAATGTCACTTCATCTATGTTGTAATGTCACTTTATCTATGTTATAATGTCATTTAATCTATATATTAGCTTTAATTTCATAAGGAATGATGCGAATGATGTTGTTTTGTGTCTGTCAAACAGGAAATTGGCTCCTCTCAGCCTCCGTCACTACCAACTTAGCCGAATTTGGCTGAAAAAGTGGTTAAGTTTCTCAACATGAGCACAGCTAATAAATGGATCCTAGTATATTCTAAAATTACCTATTAAAAAAAATTGTCGTAGTACTATAAGGATATTCAGTACATGCAAGTAATTTTATAATCAGGTTACTACTATAATCATATAACTCGGAGAAATGGGTCTTAATTCAGACCAGTATTTATTATTTTGTTACAAAAGTTTTGGCCCAGTTGCTTTGTTATAAAATGTTTACAAAGCATACTCAACTTTAACATTTAATTGTATATTTTGCATATTTTATAGTAAAGCACCTGAAAAAGATTTACAAAATTAAACATGTTTAACTTACAGATGAATTTTATATCTAGGTATCTGAAATAGGGCAAAAAGCCTAAAACTTTGTGTACAAATTAATAAATACTGGATTAAAGACCATTTTTCAAAGTTTATTGTTTAATAACAGACCACTATATATAACAAGCCCTTATTTCATCTTATTAATTTTATGAATATTCCGTAACTGATAAGGCAATTTTAACAGTCTTTAAGTGTAACAAACCTTAAAGATGCTATAGCTATAGGAACGTAATAGAAGTTACATTAAGCTCCATAAAGTTGGTCAACAATTGTTGTCCTAAGAATTTAAGTGCTAGCTTAATCCATGTTTCTTTCATTGTATAAAAATAAAATGTTGCCTAACGCGATAAAAAAATTCCATGTCTGAATTCCACCATTACTGCGTCTATATAGTTTCACATAATATTTTAATGTGTGCAGTTTTGCCATTTTTAGAGACGAATTTAGACATTTCATCGGCTTAGTGTTGCCATTTTCTAGATAAAAGATTCGTGTGCAAAAAAATGTTTATGTTTTTACTGACTCTTTATATGCAAAATTGAAGGGAATAAATGCGTCCGCCTGCGTTAAGCCCCAAAACACAATTACATCGCCAATAACAGCTGCATTTACATATTTATATAAGTGTATTACAGTACGTACCTTTGATTCCCAAGTTGTATTTGATGAAGACAAAGAAGCTGTTTTCGAAGCACGGCTTCATAATTACACATTTAGGCGTATACAGTACGTGATCTGTATGCTTAATTATATGTATTATGCTAAAAGGCAACTGACGTTTACTTTAATGAGAATTTCTTATTATAATTAAACTCCTATTAATGTGCGATGTTTTTATATGCAACTAAAAGAAAAATTTGTAGTAATCCATATTTCATATTCGCTTGTAAACATATGCAAAAATACATGTTATTAATGCTTTTAAGAGCATCAGTTTAAAAAGATTTCGAGTTATACATATCTACAATGTAAATACAATTGGCAAAAATATGCAAGTTATTTTGAAATATGAGCTGAATGACGTTTAGGTTTATATTACGAGTACAACTTAAACTTTTGACCCATTGATCCTTTACATTATAATGATTTGCTTTGTACAGATCCTTACGTTAAGCTTGATTTTATACAGATCCTTATATATAGTTTAACTTTATGCAGATCCTAATGTATAAGTTAAACTTTAGAGGCCTGTACAGATCCAAGTTTGATGTAACTTTATACAGATCCATTTGTAAAGTTTAATTTAATTAATACAGCTCATTATGCAGTTTACTTTTAAACTATAATATAATTGAAATGAATACGCAATGATCTAATTTTATAAGCAACTTCTATAACGTTGCATACATGCACATTTAGGCATAAATTGTACGTTAAACATAATACTTAATGACATGGTATATGTAGCTTGAAAACAAAATTATAATGATCTATTAATTGAAATAAAAATATTGTCTTTAATACATACATATTAAAGCTGATAACTACATTTTTTAATGCTAAATAATGTATAAGGTAGTCCTCAGGAAATGTAGGCAAATTTTTTATATCGTTTGTATCGTTTGATAGCTTAATCAAAATGCTTTAACAACACTTTGCTGTGTATACCAATAACAGCTTTTCATAGACACAAAATTATTTATATTAATTATATTCGGTATTCAATTTTGTTGAATATCTACACAAATAATTCTACTTGATTACAATTTTTATAAAAAAAATAATAATTTTCAAAAACTTTTACATGTAAACATTAAATAATTCTCGAACGTTGATGTTAAAATTAATTTTCTAACAATTTGGCTTCGCCTTGTAATTAACATGTGAATTACCATGTGAATTACCGTAAAGCTGTTTCGATCTATTCACATGAAACAATTAAAGTGTTATCATAACTTCAACACACAACACGAGTTGTAAAACCTTATTTTGTTTCAAATAGTGAAAAGATTATCAACGTTGCACACATTGAACGTAAGTGCAAGCATATATAAAGTCATGCTTAGACTGGGTTATTTGTGTTGAATTTAGGATCACAAAATGAGTGTTTTCTAAATACTAGATCATCTTTATCAGCATCGTTTTATAAAGTGCAGAATTCACAACGAATTAATTGACAATACAAGAAATACAAGATGCTGCAAAATTATACCTATATATTTGATATTAACTGCCTTGTATATTTGATATTATCCCGTGTTTCCAATATTTTTTCAAGTCTTAACATGATTAAAAACTTAAATTTGTTCTTAAATTAAAAATGCCAACCATCTGGAGCGAAAATTTGTGCATAAAATCCAAATTTTCAGAGTGTATACATTGTATATTACATGGAACTTACCCCCAGATGGTCTTTCCATATGATAAATAGTCAACTTTTACCATTTCACAAGAAAACGCTGTTTGTTTCATCTTTCTCATTTAGGTATGAAATTACGCTTCTCGCATTTATGAACAATGTGAAATGAAGAAAAGCGAGGCCATCATAGTTTCATCATGAAAATAAAACCATGAAAAAACGAAAATAGGCACTCGGGGTTAGCATGATATTCTTTTGTTCAAATCCTGACTGGGTCGGTCATATTTTTATTTCATTTTTATGAAGGCCAAAGAAAATTTTTCGTTTAGCATTCCCCGATGGGCCACTTTTATGATGTTGGTCCACAGTTTTTATTTATTTTTTGAAAAATAAAAAAAAATGATATCGACTCGTACTGAATGTTATATTATGCCAGAAAACAAACTTTAACAAGGTTATTAGGCTTTTACTGCTGTTGGCTTTAAACGCATCTAAACTGCAAAAACTTCTAAAGCTATATTATGTACATGTACATACATGATGACAAGAATTTTGGCGTGAATTTCAGGAATCAAATATACTGTAAAACCTGAAAACAAACAAAATAGTGGTGAAAATGCTTACAACCAAAATCGTCTTTGAATGGCCATAAAAAATACACATTTCTTCTTTTATTCGTAAAAGTCAAATCATTTTAGAATTATCTTAAAGTTTTCAAATAGATCTTTCATTCATATTCATTCTTTTTTTTTTTCTTTGAATTTTCTCTTTGAATATTTTCTAATAAACCAGTGTATACATGCATACTTATGCATACGTGTACATTACACTGTATGCATGGGTTGTACAAGTATATTTATTAAGTTATTCATATTTTTTTGCTTAAATATAGACCTACATGTTCTTCTTTAACTTGAATCGGATGAAATATTCAATAATAAAGGAAACATATACATGTAATTTGTTTGACTACACTCTTTCCATGAAATTTTCTAAATAAAATATTCCATTCCAATCATCTACATGTATGACAAGTGCAGTTGGCATCTGATGGTTGCATTCATAAGCTATTATTAATTCTGATATCGGTTCGTTTTTTGCCTACATGTATTAAAGTACAGATACATGTATATTTCAGCAATTTCTAGAAGTTTTTAGTAGTTCTTTTAGCGATTTTTTTGCATACACTTTGATAGGCTAAGAGAGCAAAATGCATAAACTTTAATCGTAACGAAAAGCATATATGTGTATAAAAATAACCAATGTAATTATTATTTGAGAAACAAAGGTTGTACGAAATTAATTGAAAATGCATTAATAGCATTATGATTACTATACCCAAGAAAATGCATGTGCAGGAAACCCAAAATTTTAGTTGTAATAGGTTTTGAAACCATCTTTGGATAATGTGTATCCGACCCTGATTTGAGAAACCACTCAGCGCACTGTTTTCTCTTGTGGATTCATTGTGATCAGTCAAACTTAACGAGTTTCTCTGTAAAATGAAACAACCTCCATATATACGCCTCCTAGTCGACTTTTTTACATTGGATAGAAGATGTAAGGATAAATTTCAGACACACGTTATAATGTACATGTACATGCATGCATACATAAAGATGCCTGTACACTAGGCTACTTTCAGAACTCCTACATTAAGGTGCCTGTTCACCAGGCTAATTTTGCTGCGCAGCCAATTATAAAACTTATCAGTTTTTGTAAGGGATACTCATAACTTGTGCTCAGATAGCCTCTCTGCAATGATCCTCAAAAATGTCGACTATGATGGGATTTGACAATCATTCAGAATTCGAATTATGATTGATTTCAATTGCCAATTAATCACTATAGACATTTTTTGAGGTCATTGCGAAGAGGCTATCTGAGCACATGTTATGAGTACCCCTTACAAAAGCTGCGAAGTGTACAGGCACCTTTAGAAGTACAGTGTACGTGTATTGTGCATGACATTTTTGTAAAGAGTGTAAAGAGATTAATTGAATTGAATGTACTAGTACATATGTACACTGTATGTGCATGTATACAGTATGTGATCTTCATTAGGTCTACTGGTACATGTTGGAAACATTAATAATTTTTTTAGATAATAATGCAAGGAATGGAAAGCTGTACATGTACAATTTGTTCTAGTACATGTACTTAGTATCTTACATGTTTACTTAATGCATGTACAGTACATGTCCATGTAGTTATCCGAAAAGTAGTAAAGTACATACATTACTTTACATTACTATACATTACATTACTTGTATGTTGCATAGTTTTTAATTTGCATAATCAGGTTTTACCAATTACAACTTTCTTAAAAAAAGTGTTTTAAAAAAACACTAGGCATAATTTCATTTTTTATTAATAATAATCATGAGATACTGTACATGAGCATGATGTTTACTTTGGAATATTTCGTTATACAGCTCTGATAACTTTTAATCGATTTAAAGAAAAAAAAACATTCAATCACTAGAGAATTGCATTTCAAGAACAACTTTTAATTCTCATAGAACCATTATGGTTATATGAAAGTCAAACTTTTTACCATTTGCAAAATAAGATTTACATGTATGCTAATTCCTAATCCTACATGCAATTATTCAGCTGGAATGTACATGTATAGTAATCTGATAAAGGTAAAAACATCGTATAGCATGGCCTTGAAATACAGCGTTACAATTGGTTTCCCGATGGCAGGAATTTCCGATTGCTCAATCGAAACCCTGCATTTTAAGGCCATGCCATGCTCCATGCTCAACGCTGTTTTACCCTTAGTCCATTTTTCGTCACTGCAGACAACCAATTTAGAGGAACCTATTGACAGATGTTAAATTCAAGAACCATTACAAAGCTTCCAAAATAAGGACAAAAAAAAAAACAATAACGAGGACATCAGTATTGTTCTTGATCCTATTGACCACACTTTCTGTTCGTGGCATGGCCATCAATCTCCCTCGCGCATTTCTCAACCTCTCCACAATCTTCCTGAGCAGTACACAAGCATGTACTGGCAATACTGAAGGATTGAGAAAACCGAACCCAGGTTATGTTTTACAAGTGGAATCAACTCGCAAAGAGCTGCATGGAAGCGCGTTCCGCCTTTAAACCCCACCTTCGAGCATCTGGCATTGGCGGCATCGGGAGGCAACCGGAAGTTGCATTGGAATCGCATATAGTCCAACGAACGCTTTGGCTCGGGCTCATAATGCACTCGTCGAGTCCCATGGATAAGCTCTATTATGGATCGTTCGCACCAGAGAAGCAGCAGTAGGGACGCACGTGCTCCGGAAAAAAAACAGCGCTGAAGCCGCGCGGGCTTCTAGGAAGCATGGGGTCGGACAGCGTGGTCGTGCACATCAAGATCGTGTACTTTTTGATCGTCATCCTCATAGTAGGTGAAATCGGTTCCTATTACTACAGCCTGTACTTGTATCGCAACGTGCAGGAAGATTGCGTCGCTTGTGTCGTGTCCGGCAAAGTGAATTCTGGAGGAGGGGAGACATCAGGTCCTAGTTTCGCCGCCAGATCGGCGACGCCAGAGAACGACAATAAGGAAGGTGACAGCTTCCCTACATCCCCATCGGAGGACGAGGACTCGGAATACGACGGCGGAAGGATGCTGTGGCACGACGGGGAAAAGGAATATCTTGAGGCGCCGGAGGATATCTTGGTTTTCGTCAGGGACGACGACGTTGTACCCCTGCGTCGCAACGAGGAACGAAAAGCGAGGAATAGACGGGTGGCAAGGCGTAGGGAAACTGCGCAGGCCATATCTGCCGATGATGTGGACGTTGGAGACAACTGGATCTGGTTGACGGCGTCGTCCAAAATCAAGGTAGGGCAATTCCGAGCATCTCATCCGTGGTTTATGTGTGCATGCGTTGGAGGCAAGGGACACGGGAGTCTTAAGCCCTCCAACAAACCACCTGGAGACGGGGGCAGCTGAGGATCGAATTAAAAGTTCTCATTGGAAGCAGAATCTCACCAGATTCTCAACAGATTTTGTTGGAGGAAGTTTTAGGGGTAATGTGCAAGAATTGCCTCTTAGTTGAAGAGGATGAAAGCACTGAATTAAGCCATCTTTGTTTCACTCTTTTCAATGGAATGGGACACTATGATGTCTAGGCGAAAAAGTTGATGGACTTTGAATTTGCATTGATGGAACAATCCCTTGATGGAACTTTGAGCTATATATCCGGTTCGTAATCCTGATCTCGGTTCTGCAAGGACAATACATTAGAATCTTGATTTTATAAATTGGGACAAGAGGTGGTTCATAGAATACGAAATGTTCAGATAATCGAGGTTGAAATTCTAAAAAATAGAAAACTAATTTTAAAAAAATAGGAAACAAAAGTATTCAGTTATTTTAACACAATACTGTACAACTGCACAGTATACATGTACATGTATATGTATAGGCCTATCACTTTCGTTGAGGAGGTTTGAAAAAATCGTGACCCCATCTTTATTTTTTTGCCAAGGCCAAATCCCATGTTTATGTACTTAATTAAATGTATTACATATACAGTACATTATATTTAATTAATTTTCCCAATGTTGAGGCTTGCGCCAGCCAAAAACGCACCATGTGGTCGGCAGGAGCCATGTGCTGATGAGTTCATATAATAGAGGTTCATAAAATCGAGCTTCTACTCAACCTTAACGTTTTTATAGCTGATCTTGATCCCTTTTATGCATTTGAATGTTGGTAGTAGATTTTGGTACGGTTTCGTTTTTCTGCACATTGTCTTGCATGATAGTATAATGTATATAGATTACTGGAAATAATTTACAAGGACAACCCTAAGCTGACAGAAATTATGGTTATGGTTGCTCATTAATTGAGTCTAGTACGTATATATTTTAGTATACTGATTATCCCTTCTACGATATGGCATAAATTACTGAAAAAAGAAAATTGGAATTGGAGGAACCACCTATTGGTATTGTAGGAAAATTGTTAAAGCTAACGTTCCTAAAATCATCAGTACCACGTGATGGATGTTTATGATGAAGCATTCGATAGCGATCCAATTTAAGAGAACCGTCTTTGCTATATATAAGAGTCGATGAAGCAACACGTTTACAGTTTTACGTTTCTTCAAATAAGTTTGGGTCATTCATGTAGTTCAGATCATTTGCTTGCACGGTACATTTACTTTGAAGGTAGGTATAATAAACAAGCGTAAGCAGTTGTCGATGATATGAATTGCGAAACTGAAACAACTGTATACTACTCGAATGCAAAATAAAAATAACAAACACAAAATCCAGAAAATAATTGAGTTTTCCTTCTGTAAACATAAAGTGTAATTTAGAAACTACAATCTACATTTATAAAATCCGATGTTATTGCACCGTAATCTAAAATAATTCGATGAAATTTCAAAATTCGCATATTTTTACACATTCTATCAATCGTAATTTGAGAAGACAATTTGCTCTCAGATATTGGGAAAAAATATTGCATGTTTACATTTGAAGCACGCAAGTTTTGTTAGAAGTCAATATTGTTACTAATTACATGTATAATACTGTATGTTAAGTACAGACTTTGAAACGCATTACATATATTCGAAAAAAAAAAGGATTATTGTTGTTTTCGTATAAAATCAATTTGGCTGTTCGCATAGAAAGTGTTTGTATTTATCCTAATTTAATCAATGTTTTAGATGAAACTGAATTTGAATTAGAACATTAAAGGCTATTCGCGCCATTATTACTGAATTTCAGTTCAACTTCGTCATGGTACTGCTTATGGTGCAATTTACTCCGGAGAAATAGCAAGTGTTTACACGTTAATGTAGGAGGAGATTGACATGTTTATAATAGATCCACACAATTTTATTCTTGCTCCGAACGAAGATAAGCGTTTTTTATACGTATATCGCTGAAAAAATATTTTCTTTTCCATGTGAAATTCTTCCCCAAAGAACTATTTCTTCGCTCTAAACATATCTGCACATGATCGAGCTGTCAGAGATTTTCAGACAATTTCTTATTTATCCATCTTGTTTCCATATCAAGAAAAAGACAAGGTGGCAAATATGCACATGCGACGGCACGTACATCTATGTTTGATATTCAATTCTAAAAACTACATATTATATAAAAAGAAAAAGAAAAACATGTCAATATTTCTTATAACTAGGATTGCTAGAGCAGCACTTTACATTTTTTTTCTTGTCAAATAAGGCCAAGTTTTCTGACGCCTATCGAAATGACAAAAAAGCCTTTGTATATTGCAATGACAGTAGTATAAGAGAAGTCATTCAGCCACTATAAGTCTAAATGGACTTCGAAATGGAAATAATGGTGAAGATCGATGATTATTTTCAATTCAACCAGGATTTAATCTGATTCAAACATCCATTGATGCAAAACGCTGTTAAATATTCCTATTAATCATTTTG